>JXCR01136428.1:236825-300691 GCA_002079205.1 Phalaenopsis hybrid cultivar | reverse complement strand
CGGAATGACGTTTTAATATATATATATATATATATATATATATAATTTTATAAAAAGATGAAATCAAACTGATCCCATATCTTTCAAAGTTTAGATGAGGCTCGATCAAATAAACTATGTATTTATCCCGTAAGGTAAACACAAGACTTGAGGGTGAGGCTCGATCAAATAAACTAAGAAATATGTGGCATCCATTTGGTCTACAAAAATCATTTTTTTATAAGCTAACAAGTTCCCTTATTTAACATGGACAGTTAAATAGTGTTTATATTAAGCTGGGTTCTTGAAAGTTTCTTATAATGGCAAGTCCTTATAGTTAATTACATCTTAAATAACCGAATTCACTTAAGAAAACTCTCGAAAAAGATCAAGGGATATTTTTTTCAAGGAGTTTCAAAAGATATAAATTTTTAAAGAGATCGGACAAATAGGTGTGAGAGGGGAATGACTCAAATTTTGAACATTATTGTTTTTAGAATCCAAAGGAAGAACTAGAGGATGTCACAGATTCTAAGGAGAACCTCGGTGACTTCCCAGTCTACCCTATGGTTTGACTTCAATTTAGAGAAGACATATTTACGTGTTTCATCATGCAAGTTTTATTAATTAGGGTTTACATCCATGTGAAACGATCACACAAATGACATGAAAGATGTGAGGATTTAGGTCGTAACAAATGACAACTGGTGTAACTATTTTATATGCTTAATTTTATTTATTATATTTAGTCACAATGATATAAACACAAGTATATGTATCGCTCAAGTAATATAGGACATTCTGATTAAGCCCCAAATATTGATCTCAGGAGGAAAGATGTCCTTAGTCAAATTCCAGTATACTACTATTAGTCCTTAGTTTGGAATGTCGAGTAAAATGGTGTTTTATCTAGCAACTACTCCTAAATGTGAATGTTAAATGCAGGTATGGTAACTATTACTAAATGTAAATATTAATTCTAAAGATAACCCTTTTTGGATGAGTTGGTTTGGAGAACTTTAAGATGTTAAAAACTACCATTCTTATGTAGTGAATTGGATACTGTAAAAGAATGAGATACATTAAATATTGTATGTTCCAAATAGGAGCAATTTTAATTCTGTAACCTGATTCAGTGTTATAGAAAATCATTGGCTAATCTTAGGTTTAGTCCCTAAATCCGTGGCTAGGCTAGGAGGATACTGGCTCCCACTTCCCTTCCTCTGAAGGCTAACTCTCTCTTTAGTTTTTAAACACTAAGATTGAATTGGGGATTTTTAGTTTGTCACCCTAAAAATCTACAATTCTACACCCAACAAAGTATATTTCTTATTTATTTGCACTTAATCCCATGAATGAAATACTCCTTCATGGATTTAAATGTGATTCTCACTCTATTGTAGCCCTCATACTCCATTTCCTAGATCATATATTTCACAACATAATTTAATAATTCAATTTGCTAATTGAAAAGTAAATTAAAAGCGGAGTTAAAAAACCATCATAATTTATAATTAAAACTTCTTCTAGCATGCATCCTAATATCCTAAACATGAATCCTACTCATTGCAAAAGAAAAGTAAAAGGAAAATAAAGGCATAATCTTCTCATGCCACTATTTCCAAGAAAAAAAGGAAGAAAAAGTAAGAGAAACACATCACAAAGCATAAAGAAAACACAATGACAAACTTTATTAAATCAAAACAAATCCGCTAGATAAGTGTTTCTTAATTTATAATATAATGAAGAACACAATACTTAGCTTTTTTCCCTTGAAAGAAAGATAAAAATCTCTCCCACAAAGTCTCCTGTTGATCGATGCAATCTTAGAACATTCCCTTACATATTCTCTCAAAATCCCCTCACCAATCTTTCCAAAAAGGTAGAAATCTACATTTCTACTCCTAATCTAAGTTCTCTAAAAATTCTGCATATTTTCTTACTCACTCACACCACACAAACACACTTTTTGTGATATAAAAGAACTCTATTATAGTGTAGGGGATGAAATTGCTAAGAGTTGCCTCAAGCAACCCTACAAAAAGCATCCAAATACATTGAATCTTCTAGAAATTCACCCAACACTGCCTCCAAACCGTCCCGGGCACTATCGGTGCCATTTTGGGTGCTGTCGGCGCCATTTTGGCATCATTTTCGGCTCTTTGGCGCTGTCGGTGCCCACCCTACGCAGCACCACAATTTTGCTTTGTTTGGCTCCGTTTAAGCTCTGTTTCGCCCCATTTCAGTTGCGTTACATTCCTAACAAATAGAAGTAAAAAATAAGTATAAAAATAACCTTTATTTAAAGTGTAACTTCATTAAAAAATGAGTGAGAAATGTAATTGAGAGTAAGCATAGAAAGACATATCTAAATGTACTAGGACAAAATTTTCTTTCTTGCTTGTTTTTGCTCCAAATTGCATTATTTTTGCTTCTTTTTCTTCAAAAATCCATTTTCTATACCTAAAACCAAAAATATACAAAATACATTCCTTTAAAGTGTAATATCATTGAAAATCACCAAATATAGGCATAAAAAATATATGAAAAATTAAACATTTTTTGGGCGTATCAACAACCTTGAAATTCTAAAACAGGTTAAGGCTTATATTATATAGCATAGCCATAGAAAGGCCTAAAGAAAAGTTGAGGACTTATGTCGTACTAGACGGATAACCTCAAAATCCTATGGCTTGTTGTTTAATTCTAAGGAATGATTTAGCTGACATAGACATGTCTTGCTGTTGAAGATGGTTGTTGACCTCACTTTTGGTTGAGGTCTAGTTCTTCCTCTTCAGTAGCCTAGGGTCTAGCTATAGGACCTTCTTGTTGACTATTCCTAGAAAACTAGAAAAGGAACCCTCACCATTAGAAATTCCAAACTCCTTTTAACTCAACTTGAAGCTCTACATATTGGTCCTAATCTCTAGCACTTAATAGGTGGGGTCATTATGAGAGAGCTCAAGGAGAGTTCCCATAGGACGGTTTGACCTTAGGGTTGACATTGGGTGTTGGTCTAGAGCTAAGGCACTCACTACAATCACCTCACTCACAACCACTCAATACCCTAAACCCAAATTTTTCTTGACTTTGATCTCTTAATCCTTTGGGAGACTCACGTAGATGATCTCCTAAACCCTTTGGTCGTAGGCTAGAGTTTAGCTAAGACCAGTACATAGAGGACCCAAATGAGGTTTCCATTGGTCCATGGCTTATTTATAGTGGTTAGCTCCCCAATTCTACCAAAGATACCCAACTTGGCCTTTTGCCCCTAAACTCCCCCAAATTACCTAAATACCCTAGAAACCATAGGTTTGGCCAAAATTTCCAAATTTACCCAAAATACCCAAATTTGTTCAAAAGTCATTTTGAACCTTTTGAAAATACCCAAATTACCCAAAATCACAAAAAAAAGGCCAAATTACCAAAATACGCCTCCTTAGCCCAAAATTTCAAAAATTCCCTAGAATTCCAAAAATTTCCAAAACCTTCCAAATATTTCTAATTCCATTTTTCTCAGCTACCACATGGCCCAATTTGGTCAATTTGACCATCTTTGTCCAAAACCCCCAAATTGCCCTTCAAAGGCCCAATCTCCTCAAATCCACCTCAAATGTCCATCAAATTGGTCCCAATTTCCCCCAATTTCAATCCTAAACTTAAATTATTCTTCCATGTGACCAATTTAAACCAAATTCAAGCTCAATTGGCCTATTATTTCAGCCCAAGTTTGATTTAGGTCAAAGCCACAATTTTGGCCACATGACCTAATCTCACCTAATTAAACCCATAGCCCACTCAATTTGCCACAATTTATGTTGAAAACTCTTCATAAAATTCTTAAACATAAAAAATTGACCTTAAATTGACCTTGGTGAAGCCTAAATTTCATTTAAATTAAACTGAAGTCAAAAGCCCGAAATTTTGCCCCAAATTGGCTATGCCTCCAATTTCACTAAATTGATTACCTTAGCCACAAAATTTCCACTCCATTCCTCAATGAAAAATCTTCATAAAATCTCCCTTGATCATTTGGACCATTAAATTGATCCAAATTCCAATCCTAGCTCAAACTAAATCTGAACCTAGCCCAACATGTGAAAAATGACCAAAAATTTAAAATCCTTCAAATTGACCCTCTAATTGAACTCAAAATTCTTTAAATCTTTCACCAAAAATTTTCATTACAGTCATATATATCAAATGCATCAATTAATTGGGCCAATTAACATGGATAACCTAGCCTAAACCCAAGTTTTGGTCGCTTGTACCCACATGGGCCCCTTCACCAAAATTTACCTAGCATAGCCAAATTGGCCAACCAAGGACCACCACAGCAAAATTTTGAACCTTATTGACCAGGCTAAACCCCATAGAACCACCCAAGACAATCCATGGACCAAATATTCTTATATCAAGGGATTTGATTCCATATTTGCTTAAGCCAAGGATATTTTTGCCAAAACTAAACACGAACCCATTTAATTGCTGTGACATATTCCCCTGGCTCACCTGACCTCCTAGCCACCTCCCCTAGCCTGATCGACTAGCCTAGTGGCCAGAAAATATCCAAACCAAGAGACATCCCCATGGAATCACATCTAATTCAAACTTAGAGGCCACCTCATCCAAATTAAGTCTTAGAGCCTCTCTGCCCTCCACCTTTGCAAGAATTTTCATCCCCTAATTGGCCATGACAACCAACCTTAAGTCCATTTTATAAAGCCTCACTTCCATGACCATGGATTTAGTGTTAAAGATTTCTCAGAGGGAGCCCTTTGCTCCCAGAGCCTCTTTAAGACCTCCACAGTGCAACCTAACCACCACATTGCCTTAAATCCCCTTGTCGAAGTTCAATTTTTGAGCTCAAAACGTTACTGGAGATAGGATAGAGCTCTCCACACTTCTAAAATCCACCAAAATTAAATTAATCTCACCCACACCATCACCACAATGAAAGAAGAAGAAGCCCCATAAAATCCTCCTCATACAGAGCCCCTAACATAGCTCTAGACCAACACCTGAAATCAAGCTTAGTCTAATTCATACATAGGCCTTTCACCATAGTAAGAGGCTTAATCTCTATCCTCCTTGGACCTCCACAAAGATGCCGAGCACCTCTGATCAAAGTTTCCCTTCTCAGAGCTAAATTATTGAACCCCCCTACTGAGCATATTTTAATCCTCCATTTGATTAGAGCTATTTTAATTCCATGATTACCATATGGATGTGTTGGTCTTACTTATACAAGCATTTAGAAATAAACCACACTTAATTTGGTTAAGAAATGAGTGAGATCTTAAGCTTTAAAATGGATGGTTCTCGGGCTAAGGCATTGGGAACTATGACGGGGAGCCGTCCCATCGCGCGTTTATCTCATCAACAGACAAGATCTAGTCGAACAGTGCCTTCTTACATTAAACGCCAGCTGAGTCAGCACTGAGGAGGATTATGGAAACAAACCAGAGGATGCCATGTGGAGCTTCAGAGCCGCCTAGGATCTAGTCAGCGCCGCGCATTTAAATAGATAAATAGGGATTTAAATAATTCAGAAAATACTCCCTAACTTTACAAATCCATATCTTTGTGTAGAAAAATAAAAAAAATAAAATAAAAATACCCTCTTGCTTAGTAAATAGAGGAAAAAATGTGAAAATGGTTTGAAATTTAATTGATGAATATTTATTTTTTAATTAATTAAACACTGTTTTAAGTCTTTTAATTCTCCATGCATATAGACATTTCATCATGACTTGAAATTTTGACATGTTGTTTCCTCTGTCTTAGAGAACATCCTCTGATTTTTCCAAAGTCAGAGGATATCTCTCGACAGAGATCCATATTTTTAAAGTTTATGTCTATTATTTTCATAAATTAATCATAATAATTAACATGTTGCTTAAAAAATTTCAAGAAAATTTTGGAAGTTTTGCCATGACCAGAGAACCCTTTGAAAAATACTTCATGGGTTAAGTCATTAAGGATGCACTTAATTTCCACCAACCCTAAAGTATAAATAAAATTAATTTTGGGAAATACAAACATCTAAATGACTTAATTTTTAATCTCCACTATGACTTAAAGTTTAGAGAACTCCCCATAAAAATTTCAAAACATTTGGAGCTCATTTGATAACTCAAATTGATTTTCTGTGTTGAATAACATTTTTGGTAAAAAATTGATTTTTAAGAGTTAAAATATAACTAAAAAAATTATAATAACTGGTTTTAAGAGTTCTATGTGATCAGAGGAATTTTTTAAAAATATATTTGAAGTTAAAAAAAAATCCATTTTCAAGCTCATTTTCAATATTTAAATAATTAAAAAATGATAAAAATCACAAACATAATAAAATTCATGGAAATGTTATAAATTGTTTCCTAAGTACTTAGGAACAACTGGAATATTTTTCCTATATTTCTAAGTGAAGATATTGAATTTTGGAGCTTAAGATAATTTTTAAAGGCTAAAAATGGATTTTCACTAAAATAATTCTAACAATTCAAAGAAAAATTAGAAAAATGTGAAATTTGTTTCTTTGGTTTCATTGACCTTGGGAATATTTAATAAAAATATAAAAATTAATTTTCCACATTCAAAATATTTTGTAATTAATAAATACTCCAAAAATTAAATTAATTCTTAAATTTCAAATATAACTCAATAAATCATAAAATTTTGCCCAAATGCTTTTCTAGGCTAATTCTACCTCCAATAGAAAATTCAAGGGATTAGGATTTTCCTTGGTCAATTTATGGACTTTTCTTTGAAAAATCATATTTTTGCATAAAAATAAATATGTAAATTAAATTAAATTTTAAAAAATCACATTCTCTCCTTTGATGTATTAATTAACTCATGAGTGAGGTGGGATAAAAATTCCAAAATCATTTGATCTAAATTTGACAAATTATGAAGTGATAGAGCCTTAGGGGCAAAAGTGTTATTCTAGAAATTTAGCTTTAATTAAAATTTAGGCTTAATTCAAGAAAGGGAAATGGGCAACCTTTGATCCTAATCAACATATTTAGATGATTGAAACACTAGGAATTAATTGGTAGAAACCAATCTCATTTTTATTAATTAAAGGATAAATTTATAATTTTCTTAAAATATCAAACTTTGGGAGTTTATCAAATTAAAAGATCCTAGACTTAGGGGCACGGTCTTGGGTGTTAATAACTCACCAATTTAATACCACTATTTAATGATTCAAATGACTTTTAAAAATGTTGACAATGAATCATCATCACCTAAAAATTCAATCTTTTTCAAAATATAACTAAGACATCTATCAAAAGTCTAAAGGGTTTTGTAGTGACCTAAGCTAAATCAAATATGATTAAATGAGGATTAGAAAAGTAAACATAATTAAAATTGAAAACCTTTAAAACACTACAAGCACAAATTAAAAAGTTGGCTAAGTGACTTGATGACATTAAGTTGCCCCTTTAAGGGTCTTCACCTACATAATTCTCAAATTAAATTATAAGTGATAATTACCCTACTCTTAGGGATAATTGAAACATCAATGTTCACTGAGCATTAATGGTATTTACTGGATGAGTTATTAAGCAACGTAATAAGTTTGAATGAGCTCGAGACTCTTCACCAGGCAATGAGAGAGAAGCATTGACCTACTTCTTTCTCCAGATCTGTTGGATACCTCGGAGGTCTACTAAACTTAATATGTTTTTCTTAACAAAAAATCATCCTTAACCAAGTCAATAGGGTCCCACCAAGATATGACCTAGTGTTGGGTAGATCATTAAAATCTTATTTTTCCGCTTTACATAAAATGCCCTCACATACATTTTGAGTTTCAGGTGGTTTATAGTGCCGTCTTTTTTATAGTTTATAGTGCCGTCTTTTTTATACTTTCACACTATAGTTTTTATGCTTACAAAACTTGCATGCTAAACAATAATGTCACTCTGTATGAAAACTAAAAACTGCTAGGATAGCCACAAAAACAAAACCAAAATCAAAACTAAAATCAATCAAGGTAAAAATCACCTCCACAACATTCAAAATATAAGACAACTCAAAATTTAATCAGAAACATCACACAAAACAACAACTACAACTAAATTAAGTCGTCTCTATTAGATGATCGAGAATCCCTAAGAGGAGGTAACCTATGGTTGGTAACGAGGCTTCCCATAGTCTAAATGAAAGTATGTAACTCATTAAGTTGAGTTAAGTAAATTAATTTGGACTAAGTGAATCCAATAGAAAGTAGTGGTGCCGGAATGAGGGAATCGTAGGATCCTAACCAATGTCGCTCTAATCAACTTTAACATCCTCCATAACATTTAAAGAACTTCTACAATAGGGAAACCTGATTTGACATCATAACTTGACACCGTAGAAAACTCAAACTCATCACGGCAAGGAGCTTGGAGCTAGCATGGTGGGCAGCAAAGCCATCTTCAACAGCAAAACATGTCTTCCCCGGTTAAACCAATTCTTTCCTTAGAAATAAAAAACCATGCCATAGGACTTTGAGGTTGTTTTCTTGTGTAACATAAATCCTCAACTTATCTTTAGGCCTTTGTATAGCTCTACTGTACAATATGAGCCCTAACTCGTCTTAGGATTCTGGGGTTGTCGTTTGTTACGGCCTAAATCTTCACATCTTTAAGGCTATTTGTATGATCATTTTAAATAAATGTAAGCCCTAACTGATATAATTGGTACGATGAAATACCTAAATATCTCTCCTCAAAATTAAAGCTAAATAATTGAATAGATTAGGAAGTCACAGAGGTTCTCCTCCGGATCCATGACATCCCCTAGGTCTTTCTCCTTTGGATTCTAAAAAAAAATGCTCCAAATTTCAGCCAATCCCATTTCACTCCTCTTTGTCCGATTTCATTGAAAAGTCCTATCTTTTTGAAATACTTGAAGATGATATTCCCTGATTTCTATCGAGTTTTCTTAGGTGACTTTGGTCATTTAATTTGTAATTAACTATAATGGCTTTCCTTTATAGGAGGTTTGTCCGAACCCAGCTTCATATAAACCCTATTTAGTTATTCATATTAAATAGGGGAAATTGTCGGTATATAAAATAGTTTCACAGACTAAACGGGCGTCATATAGTTCTCAATTTATTTGAACGAGCTTCATCCTCAAGTCTTGTGTCTATCCTTCGGGATAGATACAGGGTTTGTGGTACAACGCTCTTTCATTTAAATAATAAAAAATATGGGGTCAGTTTGATTTCATATTTTTCTAAACCTAAAACTATATGTAAATTAAAATGTCCTTTTGAAGCAGGCGATGAGATTTCAATTCCGGTGACCGACAGCTTCTTACAGGCAACTCCTCCAACCAAAATAGTGCCGACAACTTCTGGCGACTCTGCCACGGATAAGCTTTTCTCTACATTTAAATAAGGAAATATTATCTTCACACATTGGTAATGTGTCCATGTCCCTTTTGGGCCAAATTACTCTTCTTCCGTTGACATACTTTACCCATTTCTGTCTTGGGAAAGTACGACCAACTATATGGTCTTCAGGACTGTCTGTTCAATCACCTTTGAATGGAGGGTTTAGGAGGCCATTAAGGACTCATTAAATCTTCATGTGGGGTCAGACCCCCAATAGGTGTGTTTGTGGACTACTTCCACCTGGGCATTGTTTGTGAAAAATGGGACTCGCTCTCGGTTCTAAAAAGTTTCACATTCCCCTTTTCAGTTTGATTTGTGATTTTGCAAATTAAATCAAATAGTGTTGTGCTACACGCACTTTAAAATTTTCTTATATTAATTAAAATTTTCTACTTTCAAATTACCTTTTTGCTGAAAATTTTAAAATCCCTAAAACTAAGACTTACCCGATCTGCGGATCAACCTCTATTATTTTTCATTTCTTGCACTAAAGATTACAAGGTTTTGGCCATATTGCTAACCCCAAAGCTTTTTGTTTTAAAGCTGCTGCAATGACATACCCGACGCTGACTTTTTCTTGTAACCTGTCGATGAGTTATGAACTCTGCAATGTTGCTCCTACCATTAAGTTCAGAGCCAAATTTGAAGACCTCAAGGTTATCCTCGGGAAGGCCCCGTTTGTCATAATGAAAGTCACCGCTCCAAAAATTCAGGAGCCGCTTGCTGAGTTCAACCTGAACTGTCTTCAGGACATCCCTTCTTATAAGAAGGCCAAGACTACCGTTGCCACTATGGCACCGACGATGCCTGCTGTCCCCATTGCTGCTAAGGGGAAAGAAGTAATGACTATTAAAGATCCGACTGAACGATTAATTGTCTCACCATCAGTGTTCGAAATCGGATCAAGTTCAAAGACTGCACCACTAACCCGAACTCAAAAGAGAAACCGCAACAGGAGAGTTCAGAGGGCCACTAAAGCCCATACTCCTGAGGAGATACCTGTTAAGGAAGATCCACACCAGGATGAGTCGGATTTACTGGAAACCTATCCACTTCTGCGGGAAAGTAGATTCCATCCTTTAATGGATACCGATGGATACAAGAGTATTCAGAAAATCATCGCTGCATTACCATCGCTTCATGGATAAGGTGAAGAGAGGAAGAAGCTTTATCCAATCACCCAAGTCAATTTAGTTTCTCAGAGGCTAGTTGCTCAGTTAATGAAGTACTTAAACTAGCGAAACATGCAATTTCCCCTCGTAATGAAGAAAGAAATTTTAAGGGACGTCAAATCTGCCAGACGATCTCAGAGGTAAACTGAAAGTCCACCTACTCATATTCCCACCTGGTTACGCTTGGGAAGTAGAGTTGCCACTGCTATTGTCACCACAGATTCTACGACTACCAGGACCATAGGTCGTTGACCGGTTAAGTCAAGACTGGGTCCGAGAATCCTACTGATCACCCACTTCAAAGACATTCCTAAAATTCTAAAGGAAAAGATGAAGAAATTGCCCGGTACTGTAGTTGGTCTGCACCATGGGGAGCATACTTCCCTTCGACATACCGATGTTTCTTCTAAGACACTCTGTCCTGAGACTTCATCTTCAAAGAAAAAGGTGTGGATACCCAAGGTCGTTGTACCAATAAAGTCTTGTAAGCCCGCAAAGCAAGAGCACGGAAAGAAGCCAGGGTCCGAAGTATCTAACATTGTCACAAAAAATGCCAGTGAAATGGAAGAGCAAGAGGAGGAGGTCCAGTAGTGTCCTTCAGATCTTAGAACAATCAAAGAATCAATGATCGAAGAAAAATTTGAAAGGCTCAGAGTCAAGATTTTCGAGTTGGCTCGAGAGCACGAAGTCTCCATCAATTATGATGATGAACATTTTGACTATAATGAATACCTTAAAGAAGATTTCATGGATGTATATGTTATCAAAACCAGAGCCGCTACATCTACACGCGAGGCTCAACCTCTCGTCGAAGAAAATGCTGTAGATGAGCTACGTAGGGCTATTCTCCTAATGGATGATCAAGTCAACCACTTGGGGAACTGATAGAAGAGATGGCCTCCACCATGACCGCCATAGCCACCATTCAGGGAAAATCACAAGCACCGTAATTAGCCTCTCTAGAGATCAACCAACTAGAAATCATACATATCATGGATGAAAGGAGAAATGTTGCCTCAGTAAACAAAGATGAACAACCAAAGAAGGATTCTTCATCGAGCGCCATACCAGAGAAAGAATTTAAGCAAATGGTTGAGCAAGTTTGGGAGGCCTTAACCCAATTTAAGGGCGGTGAATTGATTCTAAAGGGTAGACCCTATCTGGAGTAATTTGATTCCGTACCCTTACCTAAGTGTTTTGTGGCCCCAAACTTTAAGATATTTGATGGGACTGGAAATCCCATACACCATATATCACACTTCTGAGCTAGTTGTGGCAACACAAGAAATAGCGAAGCTTTACTTTTCCAATAGTTCGTCAGCAGCTTGTCAGGGATCGCCTTTGATTGGTATACTGATTTACCCAACGGATTAGTGAAAACCTTTGCCAGGATGGAACAATTATTTGTGAAGATATTTTCCAGAGCACAACACCATGTCTCTATAGGAGAACTCGTGATGGAAAAGAAAAAGCCCAACGAGACTTTGGTGGATTACATTTTGAGGTGGAGAAACCTTAGCATGAAGTGTGATCCTTAGCAACAGAAACACCGCGCAATTGAGATTTTACTCAAAAGAATTCATGGCCCAGTAGCTCTCATGCTCAAGGGACTCACCATCAAATCCTTTGAGAAGCTACTCAGCAAGGCTAGCAGTCTTCAAGAAGAGATCAAACATATGAATTCACACGAGAAGTCCAAGGGAACTAGAGTGTTTGAAAAGAAGTCGGGAGCAGTAGTGACTATCGACAAGGGAAAATAACCAATGAAGATATATGCAGAAAATCTTTGTCAATCTTCATCACAACAGGCTCAGAAACAGAATAGCCAGCCCAACCAGCAACCACCTCAAAGAGGATCATCTCAAACAGAGAATAAGAGAATATCTCTAGAAAAATGACAGAAAATGGTGTATTCTTTCAAAGATGATGCTGTGTCTAAAATGTTCAAAAGTTTGATGAAGAAGTCTGAGTTCAGATTACCAGATCCAAAGAAACCCGAAGAAGTTGACAAGAAAGATGAACCAAATTAATGCCTGAGTTCAGATTATCGGTTGCTCTGGCACACTATAGAATAATGTTTCATCTTTAAGGATTGGCTCAAGAAAAAACTTAAAGAAGGAAATATAATGATCCTGAAAAAACATTTAAGGGAACCTGAAAAAGGTTCCATAAATATGATTTTAACTGAGCCAAGTTCTTCGATTCATCCATATACTAGAGAAGAGGGATGGAGTACGACTTGAGACGAGCTCAAGGGGGTCCTAAACCAAATACAAGATTCATCAAAACAATCTTCTGCATATATCGGAAAAGATGAATGGAATGAATTTTGGAGCAAATCATCCAAGAAAATATTGAATCAAATCCAGAATGCATTAAAACAATCCTTCATTGAGAATCTTCAGCCTGTCAAGCCTGAGATGAAGATTATGCCACAAGAGCTATCGTCATTGATACACCTAAAATATATAGTGTTTCTAGAACACATTTTTATACCTATTTTTAGATATTGTGCTTTAATGGAAGGTATTTTTTTGTTTTTCTTGCCAATACAGGTAAAGAGGGTGACAAATGCTTAAAGGAGTGAAAAATGATCAAATTTGGAGAGAAAAGGTGAAAAATGTACAAAAGAGTTTTGGCGCCTCAGTGCTAGATCCAGTGCTTAAGCGCCGGTTAAACAGAGAAGGCCACGCCTAAGCCCAGAGACCCAGCACTTAAGTGCCAGTGGTTGTTATTGGGCGAGTAAAATCAGTTTCTGTGAATTTTGAAGAGGTTATTGAGGCACCCATTTGCTTAATAGGTGGTTATAACCAACATGGATGAAAATTATCATGAAATGATGCATCTCTTAGGGAAATACATCAAATCTAGACATACTTTGAAGAGAAACCAAGGCACCTTTTGGAAAATTATAAAAGAAAGAGGGTTGGAACTTTGAAAGAGGTACTGAAAGTATTGGTAAGTTATGAAATTATTTGGGGAGTTAGTTCAATAGAGATTTTCAGGCACCACTTTTACTTTTATTTTATCCTTTTTATTATTTTATTTTGAGTGACTGTAAAGAGAAGAGAATCAAAGGAACTTAAAGAGTTTGGTGGAGGACTTGAGATAAGATCTTATCTTTATGTTTTGAGACTACTTTTGGTTTTAATTGAGACTTGTTATTGGTTTGACAATGATTTCTTCTTTTAAACGAAAGTGTGGTTTTGTTTTCTCCATGGATTCTGAGTAGTTTTCTTTATTTTTCTTCTTAAAATGATAAGTAATTAAGTTTTGGATGGAAGTTCTGGAAAGAATTGATCTTTAATGATCGAAGAAGTTTTGATGATTTAACTTCATGCACTTTATTTACTTCTTGATTTGACCAATCCATATGTTAAAATTTGTTTTGAGAATATGTAAGAACCAGGCTGATATTGTCTCAGTCAACAATTAGAAAGAAGCACATGAGGTTGTATGAATGAGAATGTAGTTCATAGGATTGAGTGCAAATAAATAGGGAAATATTCATTGAAGGGTGTAGAGTTAGAGGACTTTAAAGTGATAGGCTAAAGCCCTCAACTTGGTTTATTATCTTAGGTTCTGATATGAGAATGTTAGCCCCTAGGTGGAGGGAATCAAGGGAACTTGAGAGTGAAAGCTAGTATCTTCCCTGCCTAGCCGGTCTTCAGAACTATTCAAAATTTAAATTAGCCAATGTTCTTTTTAGCATCTCTAGTTAGGGTAAAGAATATCATTGCTCCTATTTGGCACTACACAATTTGCATAATTTCACAACAGAATTCCTATACTTATTACTGATTCATAACAAGAAGAAAGATATTTACTTATTTAGTGTTTTTCTTCTACAAAAACTCTAGTTATCTATTTAAATTTTTATTGTTCTATCAAAATATTGAATTTATCAAAAATATTTAAATTTTCATTACTGAAAAAATCATCTTTAGTTTAGATAATTATCTTTTTTATTAAAAATAGAAAGTTTGTTGTTCAATAGTGCATATTTCATATTCTTTCTATGGTTTCGATATTTAGGTGTTAGTTAAAAGTCCTATATTACTTGATAACGATACGTATACTTGTGTAGTATCCCAATATATATTATTTAAAAGTTAAACTCTTATTTTTCTTCAAGATCAAGTTTTTAGTTTTGTTGCAAAGTGAGGAAATATAAGTGAAATATAATCTGAATTATTGTTGTACTGTGCATATTAAAAATATCCAGGGATTAAGTTTTTAGTGTTGTTGCCGGGGAGAAATTGATTTTAAAAGAAAATTTCTTTTTTTTAGAAAGTTTTATTTAAAC
This sequence comes from Phalaenopsis hybrid cultivar, assembly GCA_002079205.1. Classification (NCBI taxonomy): domain Eukaryota; kingdom Viridiplantae; phylum Streptophyta; class Magnoliopsida; order Asparagales; family Orchidaceae; genus Phalaenopsis; species Phalaenopsis hybrid cultivar. Next base: position 285,837 of record JXCR01136428.1, on the reverse strand, counting down.
TTTAAGTTATCTTATCTTATTTTATTTAGTTTTAATTTATTTTATTATATGTTAGTGTATGAGTAGTTCAGATTCTGAAGGACTAGTGCCCTACGATTATGAATTAGAAAGAACTATTAAAAAAATCAAAAAAAGCAAAAAAAATTAATAATTTTGAAAAATCAAAAAAATTACTAAAACCACAGGCCAAAATAATTAAAATGTTAAAATTCATCAAGAGTTTAGACCGTTAAGAGATTATGTCAACCCTACTGTAGATGAACTTCATTGTAGTATTAAAAAACCTACTGTATTAGCTAATTCATTTAAGCTTAAACCTGTTATTATCCAAATGGTATAAAATAATCAGTTTGGGGGATCACCAACTGAAGATCAAAATTTACAACTTGCCAATTTTCTAAAATTGTGCGCTACATTTAAATACGACGGTGTCTCAGATGATGCCATAAGACTTAGGTTATTTCCTTTCTTGTTGAGGGATAAAGCTAAGATATGGTTGAATTCATTAGCACCTGGATGTCTCAGAACTTAGGGTGATATAGCACAAAAATTCCTAGCTAAATATTTTCCTGCAAAGCTTAAAATTGATATTACATCTTTTAATCAGTTTGAAGGGGAATCTATTTATGAAGCATGTGGGAGACTAAGAAAGTAGCTAATATTCATGAAACTGATGCATTTACCATGTTAGCAAATCAAGTTGCTGCAATTTCAAGGAAGTTAGACCAATTTGGAATGAATTTTTCTCAACAAATTTCCAGGATTGTAGAGAATTCATTAGGTCAAATGGTAGATTTTCAAGCAACATCAGAAACTTTGAATGCCATAAATAATAAGTAGAATAACCCATATTCAAATTATTATAGCCCAGGTTGGAAGAACCATCCCAACTTTAACTGGAATAACAATTTGGGTGCTAATAATCAGCAATGGGGGAACTACTAAGGAAACCCATTGAGAAACTGGAACAACCAAGAGAATAATAATTATAGATCTACTTATCCTCCATGTTTCAACAGTAATACACAATTTAAGGAGAAAAAAATGACTATAGAATAAGCGGTGTTACAAATGGGGAATCAATAACAAAGTCAAGGAGCTACAATTAGAAATATTGAGAATCAACTTGGGCAAATAACAAATTCATTAAGTAATAGATCCCAAAGAACACTTCCTAGTAATACTGAATCAAATCTAAAAGACCAGAATAAAGAACAAGTAAAACCTGTTCAACATAGAAGTCGAAGAGAGTTGGAAGGTTGGGTTCAAAAAGAAATTGAAGTAGATAGAGAACAAATTAAAGAATTGAAAGAGGACGCTCCAAGAGATTCTGAGAGACATGTTTATCCACTAAGAATTGATTTGGAAAAACCACCACCTCCATTTTCTTAGAGACTTCATCAGCAGAAATTGGATAAACAATTTTAAAATTTTTAGAAATATTTGAGAAGCTTACAATTAATATTCTATTTGCTGAAGCCTTAGAACAAATGCCAATCTATGTAAAGTTTAGGAAGGATATTCTCAACAGGAAAAGGAAGTTTGAAGATAATGAGATTGTTGCACTTAGTGAGAAGTGCAGTGCCATAATTCAAAAGAAGCTTCCTGAAAGCTCAAAAATCCTTAGCTTTACAATTTCATGTGCAATAGGAGACAGATTTTATGGGAAAGCTTTATGTGATTTAGGTACAAGCATTAACCTTACACCATTATCAATATTTCAAAGATTGGGATTAGGATAAACAACCCCTACTACTATAACTTTGCAGTTAGCAGATCGTTTGATAACACACCCTAAAGAAGTTATAGAAGATGTCCTAATGAAAGTGGATCAATTTTTCTTTACTGTTGATTTCATTGTGCTAGATATGGGGGAAGATAAAGAGATACCTATCTTTTTGGGGAGGCCTTTCCTAGCCACAAAAAGAGCAATGATAGATGTGCTAAAAGGGGAATTAACAATCCACATCAATGATCAAACTGTTACTTTTAACATTTCAAAATCAATGAAATACCCTGTAAAAGGTAAAGATGATGAATGTTATAGAATGGATGTTATAAGATATCTGAGTGAATGTCATTTCAAAACTAATTATGAAGAAAAATCTGAAGTTTATAGGATGGATGTTATAAGATATCTAAGTGAATGCCATTTTAGAACTACTTATGAAGAAATATCTGAAGAAAAAAATTTGGAACATGAGAAAGAAGAGGAATTAAATTAACGTGAAGATCTTTGTAAGGAAAATTCAAACTATGTTCGAGAAAGTTTTGAACTTTTGGACATGATAGACAATGATAAATCATTTTGTCCATCTACTGAAACCTCCAGAACTAGAGTTGAAGTTACTTTCTGATCATTTAAAATATGCCTTTTTAGGAGACTCCTCTACTTTACCAGTTAGAATTTCCTCAAAATTAATAATGAAAGAAGAAGAAAGGTCGATGAAAATTCTAAAAAATTTTAAGAAGCCATTGGATGGACAATTGCTGATATTAAGGGAATTACTCCTTCAATTTGTATGCATAGAATTCATATGGAAGGGAACTGCAATCCCAGGGCTGATCTGCAAAGGAGATTGAATCCTGTTATGAAAGAAGTTGTAAGGAAAGAAATTTCAAAGTGGTTAGATGCTGGAATTATCTACCCTATTTTAGATAGTGCATGAGTTAGTCCAATTCATTGCGTTCCTAAGAAAGGAGGAGTAACTGTAACTGTAAATTAACATAATGAGTTAATACCTACTAGACAAGTTACAGGGTGGTGAATATGCATTGATTATAGAAAATTAAATCTTTCTACTAGGAAAGATCATTTTCCATTACCCTTTCTAGATCAAATGTTGGATAGACTAGCTGAGCATAAATAATTTTATTTTATGGATGGATATATTGGTTATCACCAAATTCAAATATCTCATGAGGATTAAGAGAAAATAATGTTTACCAGTCCTTATGGAACTTTTGCTTTTAGAAGAATACCCTTTGGTTTATGTAATGCCCCTGCTACATTTCAAAGATGTATGATGGCAATTTTTTGTGACTTAATTGAAAAAGGGATTAAAGTATTCATGGATGAACTTTTCAATGTTTTTCATGTTTAGAACATTTATCCAAAGTTCTTAAGCGCTGTGAAGAAACAAATTTAGTCCTTAAGTGGGAAAAATGTCAATTTATAGTAGTAGGAGGAACTGTATTAGGACATCAATATTAGAAAATGGTACAAAAGTAGATCCTACTAAAATTGAAGTGATCACTAATTTACCTTATCCAACAAATGTAAGGGAAATTACTAGTTTTTTCGAACATGTTCGGTTCTACAGGCAATATATTAAAAATTTTTCAAGGATTGCTAAGCCTTTATGCTATTTACTGGAAAAAAAAATGTAATTTTTAATTTTGATGAGGAGTGCCTAAAAGCTTTTAAGTTATTAAAAGAAAAGATAATCATTGCACCAATTATAGTTTCACTAAACTGGGAAAAACCTTTGAATTAATGTGTGATGCTAGTAATTATGCTATTAGAGCTATTTCAGGACAAAGATATGATAAAATTTTCAAAGTAATTTACTATGCTAGTAAAACTGTTAATGAAACTCAAATTAATTATACAACAACTGAAAAAGAGTTATTAATAGTATATGCTTTTGATAAATTTAGATCATATTTAATTGGAACTCATTGTGTAGTGCATACATATCATTCTGCTATTAAGTATTTAATGAAAAAGAAGGATTATAAAACTAGAATTATAAGTTGGATTCTTCTTTTGCAAGAATTTGATTTTGTAATAATAGATCAGAAGGGGATTGAAAATCAAATTGCTGATCATTTGTTCAGGATTGAATTAGAAAAAACACTCTATTTTGAAAATGAAATTAATGAACATTTTTTAGATGAAAAATTGTTACCTATTAATCAGTGGCGCATTCTGTGGTATGCTGACATTGTGAACTTTATTGTTAGTGATATTATACTATATGGAATGACATGCCAACAGAAGAGGAAATTTATTTTTAAAGCTAAGACTTATTTTTGGGATGACCCATTTTTATATAAACAAGAAAATCATCTAATTATTCAAAGATGTGTACCATTAGAAGAAACTTATGAGATTATCCAAAAATATCATAATTATGATATTGGGGGACATTTTGGTGTTGATAAAACAACATAAAAAACTTTACAATGGATTTTATTGGCCTATAATTTTTAGAGATGTTAATGCTTACTGCAAAACTTGTCATAAATGTCAAAAAATGAGATGCCTCTCAATTATATGCTAGAAGTTGAAATATTTGATGTTTGGGAATTAGATTTTATGAGACCATTTATACCATCTTTCAAAAATTTATATATTCTGTTAGCAGTGGACTATGTATCCAAATGGGTAAAAGCTATTGCTTCACCTCAATGTGATGCTCAAAGTGTTGCAAAAATTTTGAAAATGAATATATTTTGTAGATTTAAGATTTCAAGAGTTATCATTACTGATGGGGGAAGTCATTTCAAAAATGCCACAATAGAGAAATTATTAAGGAAATACCATATAAATCATAGGATTGCTACTGCTTATCATCCTCAGATAAGTGATTTGGCTAAATTGTCCAATCAGGAAATTAAAAAAAATTATGGAAAAATCTGTGAATCCAACAAAAATGGATTGGTCAGTCAAACCTGACCATACTTTTTAGGCTTATAGGACTGCATGCAGAACTCCTTTAGGAATGTCCCCATATAGGCTAATATTTGGGAAAGCTTGTCACTTACCAGTTGAACTTGAGCATAAGGCATATTGGACTATAAAAGAGTTCAATTATAATTTGAAAGATGCTGGTGAGAAAAGATTTTTAAAATTAAATGAGCTTGAAGAGATATAGAATGAGTCTTATGAAATTGCCAAAATTTATAAGGAAAAGATGAAGATGTGATATGATCGATTCTTACTAAAAATTTTCAGCCAGGGCAACAAGTTTTTCTATATAATTCAAGGTTAAGATTATTTCCAGTCAAACTTAAGTCTAGGTGGATGAGCTCATTTATTGTGATTAAAGTTTATCTTTTTGGAGTTGTGGATTTTAAAGATCCTATGTCTGAGAAAATATTTAAAGTTAATGGATATAGACTGAAACCTTATTTTATAGAGAATCAACATAAGTTTAATGATGGAATGATGTTGGGTCAACCAGAGTAAGCATTGGTTACGTCAGGCTGATGATGTAAAACCAAGCGCTTTGTGGGAGGCAACTCATAGTTATCAGTGTGTTTTTATTTTGATTATTGTTTTATGTGTGATTAAGAAAAATGGGGTAGTATTTTTGAGACTATTATGTGTTAGCATTGATTTTAAGACTTTATCTAGTGATCAGACATGTTAAAATGAGAATTGGGACGTTAAGTTGAGTAGTGCAAAAATGTGCACTAGCGATTAAGCGCCAAATCCGGCGCTTAAGCGCGACAGTTTAAAAACATGTGCAAAATTAAAATTCTAGAAGGGAAAATTGCCTAGAAGTTAGAAAAAATGTGCCAAGCCAGTTTTTAAACGTGTTTAGGAGTTATTGGAAGGATTTAGGACTATAAATAGAAGGGTTTAGTGAAGGAATTTCACCCATGATCATTTCTAGCCCTAAAGTCTAAGAGAGAGATAGATTTTAAAATGATGTCTTCATGGGAGATGAATTTGAAGGAGGAGATCACGAGGAAGAAATTCATAAGTCAAAGTGCACAAGATAAGTATAACGGTTTCTTAGCCGTTAGTATTGAAGGGATATCAGAGAAGATGAACAATATTGAAAATACCATGTTTGTACATGAGACTAAGGTATTGAAGATTCATGCACATCTTGAGCATATTGGATGGTAATTGAAAATGCAATTTAGCCAAACTAATTATATAGAGGAAGTGGATAAGGAGATGTTTCTTAAGCATAAGTGGATTGAAGAAGATTGCATCAGAGCATGTCACCACAGTCCGTTTTATCAAATTTATATTCCAGTTGCCCCAGAAAGATTAATGAAAGACCTGAATTTGTTCCTTCTAATGAAGAATGTAATTAAGTTCTATGTTCAAAGTTATGTTTTTGGGTGTTCAAAGATGTTGTCTTTAAGTGTTTTAGTGTTTAAGACTTGCTTTTAGTGTTTGTGTTACTTACGTGTTTAATTGTGAAAAATTGTTAAGTGTTTGCATTTAGGAAAATTTTCACATCCAAGACTATTTGACATTGTAACTAAGTTTTTAAATTTATTTGTAATTGTTTGTGAATTAATATAAATTTATTTGTGTGAAATTTTGTGTTGTTTTAGCCTCAAATTGAAATAATTATTAAAGAAAATTTTGAGATAATGGAGAGTTATAGGATGTTGAAAATAGTCATTTAAATGTTATGAGATCATTTAGGGGTGGTTTACTTAGGCAAATAGTGCATTTTACTGTAATTTAAATTATTTGAAAATCGTGCACTGGCGCCTAAGCTCTACATCTCGCACTTAAGCGCGACCAAATCCGAGAGGCTGGCGCATAAGCGCCACTTACCTGGGCTTAAGCATCGATTCACGAAAATCAGTTTGTGAACAGTTGAAAGTGAAAATTTGAGCAAAAAATTGCCATTTTTATCCTCTCGTCACCTTCAACCTCTTAAAAATGCTATTTTGGAGAGCTGCGACACACCATTAAGTGGTGATTTTTTGGTGGAATCAAGAAAATTTTGCTAGAATCAGATTTCTTATGGTAAGAGCTTTCCTCCTATGTAAAAATTTTGGATTTTCACCATGTATTTTGAGTACATTTGGAAGAATTCAAAAATTCACTATTCATCATAAAAAATGAGGAAAAATCTATGGAAATTGCATAGGAAGTGTAGTTTAAGCTTTTGGAAGATTAGCTTAGTGGTTTAGACTTGATTTTTGAAGTTATTGTTGGAATTTATCAAATTTGTAGAATGGCACCAAGAATGATGAGGAGAAAAGGAAAAACCCCTTTCAATTCAAGTAAATTTGATAGTTCTAAAGCTCAAGATCCATATAGTGATTTGTTGCAATCACACAAATTGATTCAGGAGCAATGTTTTAATAATCCGGGTGGAGACGTGAAAGATTTAATTGTTCACCGACAGTGGGAAAAATTCTGTTGTTTCTCTGCTGTGGCAGTTATATCTGTTGTGAGGGAGTTCTATGCAAATCTCTCTGAAGCTGAAGACAATCGAGTTATGGTTCGAGGAAAATTGGTACATTTTTTGCCAGAGGTAATCAACTTGTTTTACCATTTACCACCGGATACATTATGTTTTTATGCAAATTATAGCCTTACTGAAGCAGAGTTAGACAAGATTATCTCTTACTTGATTATTGGGAGAGGACTTTAGAAGATAACCATTGAGAGGAGAGTAAATTTCCCAACTTCAAAGTTATGTGCACCTTCAAAGGCCTGACACTATTTCATTTCTGCTTGTCTACTTCTGACCAATCATCTCAGTGAAGTAACCAGAGAAAGAAAGACGTTGAACTATTGTACTCAAGAGGGAAAGCTCATCAACATTGGAGCTTTGATCTGTCAGACTATCATCAGTTCTGCTATAGCTGGTTTAACTGAGGTCTGGGATTTGCTTCCTTGATCTTTTCTTTATGTGAGCAGGCTGGAGTTAAATATGATAGCTGAGAGGAAGTGTTATTACCTCTAAATCCCATCACTATGGTGAATGTGAAGACTTATTCTGAGCTTTCAATTTTATGCTTGAGAGGAAGATTTTCTTGGAGTTATGGAATAGAGACGTCTGTTGCTTCTACCTCTGCTGCTTCTACATCTAGACCATCTACCTCACGTGTTTCTACATCTTGAGGTGAGTCTACTGAGACCTGAGACCAATTATTGCAGAGGATGATGGATAATATTAATTTTACCGCTGATAGGGTACAAAATTTAGAACGTTTTGCATAGCATACAGATAGGTATAATAGGAGAAAGAGTGATTATGCAAAAAAAATTCACTCATCTATGGAGAGCCTTATTAGGGGCAACCAATGAGTGCAATTTCCTCCATATCCTAGAAACCCTGATTATGAGCCTGCAAAAGTTTGGGATAGCGGTGATTCAAAGGATGAAGAGTAGAGCTGACACATTTATTTATAATTGTAATATGATATGAACTATGAGATCCAAGCTTGCTACATTTGCATCTGTGTGTTGGTTTGAACTATGTGATGTGGTTTGTACTTTTATGTTTAAGAGAGAATTGTGATGTGATGTGTTTTCATGTTTTGAACTTGAAACATGTATGTTTGTGTACTTGTTTAGACATTATGATGTGTGAGACTTTTTTTTTTAATTGTATTGTGATGTTTGTGTTAGTTAGTAGTTTGTTTTAAAATTTTAGGGTAGTAACTGTTGTGAGTTTTGTGATTTAGTTAGTTTAGAATTTAATTTAATTCTATATTTGTTGTAAAGTTGAAAATCTTGCTAACTTAGGTCTTAAATTTGAAACTTGGGAAACTGCTACCCTGCATTTTTCTTTTATCATTTTAGTGTGTTTGTTTTTATGCTGAGAACATGAAATTAAGTTAGTGTGTTAGTTTACTTTTATGTTTATACCCACTGCTTAGAAGTCTCTTGAATCTCTACATGTTAAATTAAAATGAAAATATAGAAAATTTGATAAAAAATTAATTTTACTCCTGTTTTTAGTTTTATACTTGTATCATTAGGATTTAAAAATTCCTTTTATTATGTTATTTTAAATTTTCATTCCTGCTTATATATCTATCTGATGCTAAACTGTTTAATCTGTTAAAAATTTAAGTTTGGGGAGGGGATGAAAAATATTTTCAAAACTGGAATTTTATTTATTCTCAAATGTGCTACAAGTAAATTTGATTTGAAAAGAAAAAAATTGATTCTGTATATGAAGTTTTATTAGGGAAGTAAAATTTGATTTTAGAAATGAGTAAGAAAATTTGGTTAAAATTTTTAGTATGAAGAAAAACTTTAAAGTTAAAAATTTTTAGTATAGAAAATGATTAATATAAGTGACTATCTTTAGTAAGAAAATTGTTAAAAAGTTTTTAGATGAGAAAATGATTAATATAAGTAACTATTTTTAGTAAGAAAAATTGTATTCTTGAAAAATTTAGATGACTTAGACTTTTATTTTTAATACTTAAATTTATTTTATTAAAATAATTTTCAAAACTATTACTATACTTATAAGTAAAAGACTTAAATCAAGACTTTGCCTTAGGAAAGGAGAAGTGGAATTCAAAATTATTAAAGGCCTATCCAGATATAGTAGTCCTTGCCTGGAAAGAAAAAAAAAGAAAGAAAAAAAAAGAGAAGAAAAGGAGAAAGAAAAAAAAAAGAAAAAGAAAAATAAAAAAAATAATTAGGAAGGAGAAGCTTGAGGATTAGTGCCTAATCAAAAATTTGTTCTACATTGATCTTTTTAAAGTATAGGACTTAAGAAAATCTTAAGCTTATAGATATAATATTGTAAGTAAAATTATTTTTAATAAAAATTATTAAGTAGAGATAATAAAAAAGCTAAATTCTAAATTTGAAAAATCTACAATATATTTCTGAATTAGATAGAAACTCATATTTTCATCCTTTTAAACTTTAAGAATTTCTAAACTTTAAGTTGATCTCATTTACTGAATATTTTTTTAAAATTAGACTGCTAAATTTCTAAATCAAAATTTTAGTAACTCCTAAAGAAACTCATATACATATCATACATATTTAGTTTTTTAAAGATTGAAGTGTTACTTGAGGACAAGTAACTTTTTAAGTTTGGGGGATTTTGATACACCTAAAATATATAATATTTTTAAACACATTTTTATACTTATTTTTGAGATATTACGCTTAAATGGAAATTATTTTTGTGTTTTTCTTGCAGATACAGGTAAAAAGGGTGAAAATTGCTTAAAGGAGTAAAAAAGGATCAAATTTGGAGCAAAAAGTTAATAATGTGCAAAAGAGTTTTGGCGCCAAAGCTCTCGGTTAAATAGAGAAGGTCGCGCTGGCGAGTAAATTCAGTTTCTGCAAATTTTGAAGTCGTTTTTGAGGCACCCATTGGATTAATAGGTGGTTAAAACCACCATGGATGAAAATTATCATTAAAGGATGCATCTCTTGGGGAAATACATTGAATCTAGAAATATTTTGAAGAGAAACTAAGGCACATTTGGGAAAATTATAAAAGAAAGAAGAATGGGACTTTGATGGGGTCCTGAAAGTATTGGAAAGTTTTGAAAGTTCTCATTTGGGGAGTTAGTTAGGAGAGATTTTTAGGCACCACCTTTACTTTTATTTTATCCTTTTTCTTATTTTATTTTGAGTGATTGTAAAGAGAAGATAATCAAAGAAACTTGAAGAGTTTGGTGGAGGACTTCTGTTTTGAGACTATTTTTGGTTTTAATTGAGACTTGTTGTTGGTTTAACAATGATTTTTTCTTTTAAACTAAAGTGTGGTTTTGTTTTCTTCATGGATTTTGAATAGTTTTCTTTATCTTTCTTCTTGAAATGATTAGTAATTATGTTTTATAGATTCTGTTTGGTGGAGGATTTGAGATAAGTTTTTATCTTTTTTTTTAAACTACTTTTGGTTTTAATTGTGACTTCGTTATTTGAGATAAGTTTTATCTTTTATTTTAGACTACTTTTGGTTTTAATTGAGACTTATTGTTGATTTAATCGAGACTTCTTGTTGGTTTGACAATGATTTCTACTTTTAAACTAAAGTATGGTTTTGTTTTCTCCATGGACTTGTTTTGGTTTGATAATGATTTCTACTTTTAAACTAAAGTGTGGTTTTATTTTCTCCATGGATTCTAAGTATTTTTCTTTATCTTTCTTCTTAAGGTAATAATTAATTAAGTTTTAGATGGAAATTGTGGAGGGTATTGATCTTTAATGTTGGAAGAAGTTGTGATGATTTAATTCCATGCACTTCATTTACTTCTTGATTTGGCAAATCCAGATGTTTAAATTTGTTGTGAGAACATGTAAGAACCAGGCTGGTATTGTCTCAGCCAACAATTGGAAAGAATCACATGAGGTTGTATGAATGAGAATGTAGTTCATATGGTTGAGTGCAAATAAATAAGAAAATATTCATTGAAGGGTGTAGATTTAGAGGACTTTAAAGTGACAGGTTAAAGCCCCTATCATGTTTTATTATTTTAGGTTCTGATACTAGTTGTTAGCCCCCGGGTAGAGGGAATTGAGGGAACTCTAGAGTGAGAGCTAGTATCTTCCATGCTTAGCCGGTCTTCAGAATTATTCAAACTTTAAATTAGCCAATGTTCTTTGTAACAACTCTAGTAAGGGTAAAGAATATTATTGCTCCTATTTGGCACAACACAATTTGTATACTTCTACAAAAGAATTTCTATACATTTTATTGATTCCTGATAAGAAGGAAGATATTATTCTTATTAAGTTCTTTTCATTTACAAAACTCTAGTTATCTTTTTAAGTTGTTACTATTTAGTCAAAATATCAAAAATACCAAATATATTTTCATTTTATTACTGCAAAATTTATACAGTTTAAGTAATTGTCTTTTTAAAAATAGAAAGTTTTCTAAATGTGCATATTGTATAAATTCCCTGTGGGTTTGATATTCACGTCTTAATCAAAAAGTCCTATATTACTTGATAACAATACGTATACTTGTGTAGTATCCCAATATATATAAATTAAAAGTTAAATTCTTATTTTTCTTCAAGATCAAGTTTTTGGTTTTGTTGTAAAATAAGGAAATATAATCTGAATTATTGTTGTAATGTGCAAATTAGCAGTATCAAGAGGGATCAAGTTTTTGGCATCGTTGCCGGGGAATCGAAAGCAAAATTTCTATTTTTAGAAAGTATTATTTAAACTTTAAGTATTGTATCTTATTTTCTCTATGTGTTTAGAATTTTATTTTAGTTTATTTTATGATAATGTATGAGTAGTTCAAATTCTGAAGGACTAGTGCCCTACGATTCTGAATTAGAAACAACTATGAGAAAAATAAAAAAACCAAAAAAATTATAAATTTTGAAAAATCCAAAAAAATTATAGAAATGTCAGACCAAAATAATCAAAATGCTAAAATTCATCAAGAGTTTAGACCTTTAAGAGATTATGCCAACCCTACTGTAGATGAACTTCATTGTAGTATTCAAAAACCTACTGTAGTGGCTAACTCATTTGAGCTTAAACCTGCTATTATCCAAATAGAATCAAATAATTAATTTGGGGGATCACCAACTGAAGATCCAAATTTACATCTTACTAATTTTCTAGAATTTTGCACTACATTTAAATACGATGGTGTATCAGATGATGCCATAAGACTTAGGTTATTTCCTTTTTCATTGAGGGATAAAGCTAAAATGTGGTTGAATTCGTTAGCACCTGGTCCTATCAGAACTTGGGGCGAGTTAGCACAAAAATTCCTTACTAAATATTTTTCACCATAAAAATTTGTGAAGCTTAGAAATGATATTACATCTTTTAATTAGTTTGATGGGGAATCTATTTATGAAGCAAGGGAAAGATTTAAAGAACTCTTAAGAAAGTTTCCACACCATGCTATACAATGGTTAATAATTCAAACTTTTTATAATGGATTAGTTGGATCTCTTAGATCAATTATCGATGCTGTTGTTGGTGTTTCATTGATGTCAAAACCATTTCATGATGCTTACGCTTTAATTGAAGAAATGGCTACTAATAATTTTTAATGGACTTCTGAGTTGGTAAATCCTAAGAAAGTAGCCAATATTCATGAAACTGATGCATTTACTATGTTAGCAAATCATATTGCTGCAATTTCAAGGAAGTTGGACGAATTTGGAATGAAATTTTCTCAACCAATTTCAATGATTATAAAGAATTTATTAGGCAAAATGGTAGATTCTCAAGCATTATTAGAAACTTTGTCTGCGTAAATAATAAGCAGAATAGCCCATATTCAAATTATTATAACCCAGGTTAGAAGTACCATCCCGACTTTAACTAGAATAATAATTCAGGTGGTAATAATCAGTAATGGTGGAACAACCAAGGAAACCCATTGGGATACTAGAACAACCAAGGGAATAATAATTATAGATCTACTTATCCTCTAGAATTCAACAATAATACACAGTTTAAGGAGAAGAAGTTCTCTATAGAAGAAGTGGTGTTACAAATGGGAAATCAGCTACAAAGTCAAGGAGCTATAATTAGAATTATCGAGAATCAACTTGGGCAAATAGAAAATTCATTAAGTAATAGATCCCAAGGAAAACTTCCTAGTAATACTAAATCAAATCCAAAAGACTAGAATAAAGAATAAGTAAAAGCCATTCAACTTAGAAGCGAAAGAGAGTTGGAAGGTTGGGTTCAAAAAGAAATTGAAGTAGAGAGAGAAGAAATTGATGAATCAAAAGAGGACCTCCAAAAGATTCTGAAAGACCTATTTCTCCGCTGAAAATTGATTTAGAAAAACCACCACCTCCATTTCCTCAGAGACTTTGTGAATAAGAGTTGGATAAACAATTTTCAAAATTTCTGGAAATATTTAAGAAGTATACAATTAATATTCCATTTGCTGAAGCCTTAGAACAAATGCCGAGCTATGTAAAGTTTATGAAGGATATTCTCAACAGGAAAGAAAATTTGAAGATAATGAGACTGTTGCACTTAGTGAGGAGTACAATGCAATAATTCAGAAGAAGCTTCCTGAAAAGCTTAAAGATTCTGGTAGGAGACATATTTTATAGGAAAGCTTTATGTGATTTAGGTGCAAGCATTAACTTTATGCCATGATCAATATTGAAAAGATTGAGATTAGGAGAAATAACCCCTACTACTGTAACTCTGCTGTTAGCAGATCGTTCGATAACATACCCTAAAGAAGTTATAGAAGATGTCCTAGTGAATGTGGACCAATTTATCTTTTCATTTGATCTCATTATGCTAGATATAGAGAAAGATAAAGAGATACCTATTATATTGGGGATATCTTTCCCTGCCACGGGAAGAGCAATGACAGATGTGCAAAAAGGGGAATTAACAATGCGCATCAATGATCAAACAATTAATTTTAACATTTCAAGATCAATGAAATACCCTGCAAAAGGTAAAGATGTTGAATGTTTTAGAATAGATGTTATAAGATATCTAAGTGAATGCCATTTCAAGACTAATTATGAAGAAAAATTTGAAGAAAAAGATTTGAAACTTGAGTAAGAAGAGGAATTAGATCAATGTGAAGATCTTTTTATGGAAGATTCAAACTATATTCGAGAAAGTTTTGAAGTTTTGGACACGATAGACAAAGATAAATTATTTTGTTCATCTATTAAAAAACCTCCAGAGCTAAAGTTGAAGTTACTTCTTGATCATTTAAAATATGCCTTTTTAGGAGATTCCTCTACTTTACCTGTTATAATTTCCTCAAGATTAACAATGGAAGAAGAAGAAAGGTTGATGAAAATTCTGAAAAATTTTAAGAAAGTCTTTGGATGGACAATTGTTGATATTAAAGGAATCAGTCATTCAATTTGCATGCATAGAATTTATATGGAAGAGAACTGTAAACCCAAGGCTGATCCACAAAGGAGATTGAATCATGTTATAAAATAAGTTGTTAAGAAAGAAATATTAAGTGGTTAGATGCTGGAATTATCTACCGCATCTCAGATAGTGCATGGGTTAGTCTAATTCATTGTGTTTCTAAGAAAGGAGGAGTAACTGTAACTGTAAATGAACATAATGAGCTAACACCTACTAGATAAGTTACATGGTGGCGAATATACATTGATTATAGAAAATTAAATATTGCCACTAGGAAAGATCATTTTCCAGACCCTTTCTAGATCAAATGCTGGATAGACTAGCTAGGCATAAATACTTTTATTTTCTGGATGAATATAATGGTTATCACCAAATTCAAATATCTCTTGAGGATTAAGAGAAAATAATGTTTAACAGTCTTTATGGTACTTTTGCTTTTAGAAGAATGCCCTTTGGTTTATTTAATGCTCCTACTACAGTTCAAAAATGTATGATGATATTTTTTTGTGATTTCATTAAAAAATGGATTGAAGTATTCATGGATGACTTTTTAGTGTTTGGAACTTCATTTGACTCATGTTTAAAATGATTATCCAATGTTCTTAAGCGCTGTGAAGAAACAAATTTAGTCTTTAACTGGGGAAAATGCCAATTTATGGTGGCAGGAGGAATTGTATTAGGATATCAAATATCAGAAAATGGTATGAAAGTAGATCCTACTAAAATTCAAGTGATCGCTAATTTAACTTATCCCACAAATGTAAGGGAAATTAAGAGTTTTTTAGGACATGCTGGAGTCTACAGACGATATATTAAAGACTTTTCAATGATTGCTAAGCCTTTATGCCATTTACTAGAGAAAGATGCCATTTTTAATTTTGATGAGGAATGCCTAAAAGCTCTTAAATTATTAAAAGAAAAACTAATCACTGCACCAATTATAGTTTCACCAAACTGGAAAAAGCCTTTTAAATTAATGTGTGATGTTAGTGATTATGCTATTGGAGCTATTTTAGGATAAAGATATGATAAAATTTTTAAAGTTATTTACTATGCTAGTAAAACTCTTAATGAAACTCAAATTAATTATACAACAATCGAAAAAGAGTTATTAGCAATAGTATATGCTTTTGATAAATTAGATCATATTTAATTGGAACTCATTGTGTAGTGCATACAGATCATTCTACTATTAAGAATTTAATGAAAAAGAAGGATGCTAAACCTAGACTTATAAGATAGATTCTACTTTTGCAAGAATTTGATTTTGTAATAGCAGATCAGAAGGTGATTGAAATTAAATTGCTGATCATTTTTCCAGGCTTGAATTAGAAAAACCACTCTATTTTGAAAATGAATATAATGAACATTTTCCAGATGAAAAATTTTTCACTATTAATGAGTGGTGTGTTCCGTGGTATGCCGACATTGTGAACTTTATTGTTAGTGATATTATACCCTATGGATTGACATACCAATAGAAGAAATTTATTTCTAAAGCTAAGACTTAATTTTGGGATGACCCATTTTTATATAAACAAGGAAATGATCTGATTATTTGAAGATGTGTACCATTAGAAGAAACTTATGAGATTATCCAAAAACGTCATCTCTGATTTTGGGGGACATTTTGGTGTTGATAAAATAACATACAAAATTTTACAATCTAGATTTTATTGGCTTACAATTTTTAGAGATGCTAATGCTTATATCAAAACTTGTAATAGATGTTAAAGAGTAGGCAATATTTCTAGGAGAAATGAAATGCCCCTCAATTATATGCTAGAAGTTGAAATATTTGATTTTCGGGGATTAGATTTCATAGGACCATATATACAATGTTTCAGAAATTTATATATTCTGTTAGAAGTGGACTATGTATCCAAATAGATAGAAGTTGTTGCTTTACCTTGATGTGATGCTCAAAGTGTTACAAAATTTTTGAAAATGAATATATTTTATAGATTTGGGATCTCAAGATTTATCATTACTGATGGGGGAAGTCATTTCAGAAATGCCATAATTGAGAAGTTATTAAAGAAATATCATATAAGTCATAGGATTACTACTACTTTTTATCCTTAGACAAGTGGTTTGACTGAATTATCCAATCGAAAAATTAAAAGAATTATGGAAAAATCTGAATCCAACAAAATTGGATTGGTCAATCAAACTTGACTATCCTTTGTGGGCTTATAGGACTGCATATAGAACTCCTATAGGAATGTCCCCATATAGGCTAATATTTGCGAAAGCTAGTCACTTACCAGTTGAACTTGAGCATAAAGCATACTGGGCAATTAAATAGTTCAGTTATAATTTGAAAGATGCTGGTGAGAAGAGAATATTACAATTAAAGGAGCTTGAAGAGATAAGGAATGAGTCTTATGAAAATGAAAAAATTTATAAAGAAAAGATGAAGATGTGACATGATTGAAAGATTCTTACAAAAAATTTTCAACCAGGGCAACAAGTTTTGCTATGACATCGTTGCCGTTATTTCCAGGCAAACTTATGTCCACGTGGATGGGCCCATTTATTGTGATTAAAGTTTATCCTTATGGAGCTGTGGATATTAAAATTCTAAATCTGAGAAAATCTTTAAAGTGAAGGGACATAGGCTGAAACCTTCTTATATAGGGGATAAACAGAAGTTTAATGATGGAATGATGTTGGGTCAACCAGAGTAAGCACTGGTTGCGTCGGACTGACAACGTAAAACCAAGCGCTTTGTGGGAGGCAACTCATAAGTATCAGTGTGTTTTTATTTTTATTATTATTTTATGTGTGATTAAGAAAATTGGGGTAGTATTTTTGAGACTATTATGTGTTAGTATTGATTTTAAGACTTAAATTAGTGATTTGGACATGTTAAAATGAGAATTTGGATGTTAAGTTGACTTGTGCAAAAATGTGCTCTGGCGCATAAGCGCCAAATCTGGCACTTAAGCGCGACAGTTTAAAAACATGTGCAAAATTAATATTCTCGAAGGAAAAGCTGCCTAGAAGTTTGAAAAAATGTGTCTTGGCAGTTTCTAAACGTGTCTAGGAGTTATTGGAAGAATTTAGGCCTATAAATAGAAGGGTTTAATGATGGAATTTCACCTCAGATCATTTCTAGCCTTAAAGCCTAAAAGAGAGAGATTTTAAAATGATTTTCTCATGGGAGATGGATTTGAAGAAGAAGGAAGAAACTATGAGGAAAAAATTCATTAGTCAAAGTGCTCAAGAAATGTATAACAGTTTCTTAGCCGTTAGTATTAAAGAGATATCAGAGAAAATCAACAAAATTGAAAATATCATGTCTGTGCTGGAGACTAAGGTATTGGAAATTCATGCACCTCTGGAGCAATTAAAAATGCAATTTAGTCACACTAGTTATACAGAGGAAGTTGATGAGGAGATGTTTCTTAAGCAAAAGTGGATTGAAGAAGATTGCATCAGAGCACGTCACGACCGTCCGTTTTATCAACTTTATATTCCAGTTACTCCAGGAGAGACTAAAGAATGACCTGAATTTGTTCCTTCTAATGAAGAATGAAATTAAGTTCTATTTTTATTTTTATGTGATTAAAGTCATTTTATTTAAGTGTTTTTAGTGTTTAAGACATGTTAGTGTTTATTTTACTTATGTGTTTAATTGTGAAGGAGTGTTAAGTGTTTTGTACTTAAGAAAATTTTCTCATCTGAGACTATTTAGAGTTAGAATTAAGTGTCCAAAGTCATGAACTGACACCTAAGCACCACATATCGCGCTTAAGTGTAAGCTAACCAGAGAGACAGACGCCTAAGCGTCACTTACACGCGCTTAAGCGCCGGTTCACGAAAACCGATTCACGAACGATTAAAAGTAAAATTTTGGCCCGAAAACACCATTTTTAATGCCTCCCGTCGTCTTCTACCTCTCAAAATTGTGATTTTTAAGGGCTAGGGCACACCATTAAGTGGATATTTCTTGGTGGAATAAAGAAAAATTTACTAGATTCAGTTTCCTTGAGGTAAGAGCTTTACTTCTATGCAAAAATTTTGGATTTTCACCATGCATTTTGAGCACATTTGGAGAAATTTGAAAATTCACTTTTCATGGTGAAAAATGAGGAAAAATCTATGGAATTTGCTTGGGAATTTTAGTTTGTGCTTTAGGAACTTTAGTTTAGTGACTTAGACTTGATTTTTGAAGTTACTTTTAGAATTTATAAAATTTGTAGAATGACACCAAGAATTAAGAGGAGTAAAGGTAAAAGCCCATTTGATTCGAGCAAATTTGTTAGTTTGAAGGCTCCAGATCGATACAGTGACGCTCTACAACCACAAAAATTGATTCAGGATTGACATTTTAGAAATCTGGGTGGAGACGTAGAAGATTTAATTGTTCGTCGATTGTGGGAACAATTTTGTTGTTTCTCTGCTGTCGGAGTGATTTCTGTTGTAAGGGAGTTCTATGCAAATCTCCCTGAAGCTGAAGATAATTGAGTTATGGTTCAAGAAAAGTTGGCACCTTTTTTGCTAGAGGTAATCAACTTATTTTACCATTTACCACTGGATACTTTATGTTTTTATACAAATTATATTCCTACTAAAGTGGAGTTAGAAGAGATTATTTCATACTTGACTATTGGGAGAGGACTTTGGAAGATTACCAATGAGAGGAGAGTAAATTTCCCAACTTCAAATTTATGTGCACCTTCAAAGGCCTGGCACTATTTCATTTCTGCTCGTCTGCTTCCGACCAATCATCTCAGTGAAGTGACCAGAGAAAGAGCAATGTTGAACTATTGTATTCAAGAGGGAAATCTCATCAATGTTGGAGCTTTGATCTGTCAATTATCATTAGTTTTGCTACAACAGTTACAACTACAGGTTTGAGATTTGCTTCCTTAATCTTTTTTTTGTGCGAGCAGGTTGGAATTAAATATGATAGTTGGGAGGAAGTTCTATTACCTCTAAAGGCCATCACGAAGGTGAATGTGAAGACTTATTATGAGCATTCAATTTTTGGTTGGAGAGGAGGATTTTCTAGGAGCTATGGAATAGAAATGTCTGCTGCATCTACCTCTACCGCTTCTTCATCAAGACCATCTACTTCACGTGCTTCTACATCTCTAGGTGAGTCTACTCACACCCAAGATGAGTTATTGTAGAAGATGATGGATAATATAAATTTTACCGCGGATAAGGTACAAAATTTAGAGTGTTTTGCAAATCATACTAATAATTATAATAGAAGGAAGAGTGATTATGTAGAGAAATTCCACTCATCTTTGGAGAGCCAGATTAGAGGTGAACGAAGAGTGTAATTTTCTTCATATCCTCGATATCCTGATTATGAGCCTGTAGAAAAATGGTACAACGGTGATTCTGAGGATGAAGAGTAGAGCTGAGGGATTTATTTTATGATTGTAATATGATATGAACTATGTGTTCTGGTCTTGCTACATTTGCATCTGTGTGTTGTTTTGGACTAGGTTATGTTTTGGGCTTTTATGTTTTATTGTTATTATGACATTTTTGGTAGTTAGTATTTTATTTTTACATTTTAGGGTAGTAACTATTATTTTGCGTTTAGTACTGTGTTTAGTTAGTTTAGAACTGAACTTAATTTCATATTTGTTATAAAGTAGAAAATCTTGCTAGCTTAGATCTTAAACTTGAAATTCAGAAACTGCTACCCTTTATTTTTTTTTTCATGTTTGCAAGTTCGTCTTTATGTTAAGATTGTGATGTCAGTAGTGTGTATGCTTGCTTTTATGTTTATACCCACTGTTTAGAATTTTATTTGAATCTCTACATGTTAAATTGAAATGAAAATATAGAAAATTTGATCAAAATTTAATTTTACTCCTATTTTTAGTTTTATACTTGTATCATTAGGGTTTAAAAATTCCTATTAGTACGTACTTTTAAATTTTTATTCCCGCTTACATATATATCTAATGCTAAAGTATTTAATCTATTAAAAATTTAAGTTTGGTGGGATGAAAAATATTTTAAAAAACTGGAATTTTATTTATTCTCAAATGTGCTACAAGTAAACTTGATTTGAAAAGAAAAAAATTGATTATGTATATGAAGTTATATTGGGGAACTAAATTTTGATTTTAGAAATGAGTAAGAAAATTTAGTTAAAATTTTAGTAAANTCGTCTTTATGTTAAGATTGTGATGTCAGTAGTGTGTATGCTTGCTTTTATGTTTATACCCACTGTTTAGAATTTTATNAAATCTGCATCCAAACCTTCCAAATTCAACTTCATGCATGACAGGACCCCTCCCCTCCCCCCCCCCCACCTACACCAATTCTCAGATTCAGTGTGTCAGCTTCATAGGTTCATAGCACGGGGGTGCTAGTGTATGGGACAGGTGTGTCACCTCCTCTAATTGTTGTAGCCAACTCTTTGCACTTGACAATCAGATGTTGTGGCTAATCATTCCAATGTTCTTCTTATCAAAGAGAGTACTATAGTTGTGCTTCTCCTTTGGACAATGTGCTACTAGTATCTTGGCTACTTTGCCTTGTTTTGCTCCCCAAAATGTGCTCAACACATGTGTCCCGTAAAGCTAATTAAAAAGACCATTCACAAGCGTAAAATTAACTCAATCACATAATACAATATAGAATTAACCACAAAAATATCACTTTTTTTACATCATCAGCAATCCATGAATGTCGTTGTTCAAGATAATTCAGTAATATTTAAGGTTATGAAAGAGATTAGCCTATAATCCTATGACTATCTAGCAAAAAAATGTTAGAACATAGCAAAGAAGGAACTTCACATATTGTAACTAAACTTTTTATCAAGTACATCTTTAAAAGCTTAGAAAGATAAAATTTTCTTCCTCTTTCATATTTTAAAGATAATCCTTTCTTTGATAAGCCAAGGTGGCCCACACTAGCTAGATTATACTATCCTTGAATGAGATTCTAATTATTAGTCACTTAACATGTGATTATACGAAATTGAAAATACATTTTAGTTATGGCTCAAATTTGTTACGTGTAAGATTAACTTTGGTGGTAATGTGAGATATAAATAAATTAAATTTAAGATATAATGTTGTGTATAAAAAAATGAATAAATATATTGACGATACTAGAGATGTTATGTAAAAATTCAAATTAAGAATATATAAAACTTGGCCTAGGTAAAATGATTAGTTTTATTGATTTATATTAACTTATTCGCTTAACCATAATTGGAGATAATTATACTATGAAGTACATACATGTACAAAAGAAGAAAAAGGGAAAGAAAACTTAATCATAAAGATTAAAGTTGCCAAACATAGACTTACTAATGTGTATTAAACATGTAGCATTTTATGGTATGTTCATTGCCTTATTTGTGTCAATTTTATACATTTTATGGGTATGTTTATTTGGTTGTGTAGTATACATGGAAAAAAGGAGCATTTGTAAAAAATTACAAAGAAAGGGCTAAGACAGTAGTTAGCACCTGACACTCAGATTAAGCACCTCAGTTCTAGCCTCAACACCCAATATACGTCTAAATATAACATGTTAAAAATCAGGCCCTGAGTGCTACTACATTACCTGGTAGTGTCATACCATCTAATGCATGTCCAAGATTCTAGAATCACTACTTTATATATCTAAAGCCATGAAACCCATCTTTCTAACCATAAATGTTGTGTCGATAACCAGTGCTCCTACACCATGATGCGGGGGGCAGATTTTGTGTAAAAATTTTTGCAAATATTTTTAAATATTACAAAATTACACACGATAGATATATAGTAAATATGCAATATAATCCCAACAAAAATACTTTTTATGAAAATAATTTATCTTTTAAAACTCTTTTTAAACTACCAAATCCCCTTTAAAATCAACGCAAGTATATGTATCACTCAAGTAATAAAGGGCTCTAATGGAGTCCTAGATATCGATCCCACAGGAAAGTAGGAAAATCCTAAAAGTATATTATGAATTTTTTTTTATAATTTAAATATACAAAAATAAAAATAAAGTAAAGTTCAAAGTTTGAAAATTAACTACTCAAGTGAATCCTAATTAAAATGCAAATGTAAGACTACAAAAGTTAAACTAAACTAAATACTAAACTTTCAAAAGTAAAATTACGAAAATTAAACAAAGTTTTTGTTGTGTCAGAAAGTTCAAATTTAAGAAAGCATCCTTCCCCTTTACAAAGAGTATATGGATTGTGTAGAGATTGAAATCATTTGAAAATATATATAAAAAATGTTTTGTGTCAAATAGGAGCAATCCTATTATGTACCCTCTTCTGAGTGCTATAAAGAATATTGACTAATCCAGAGTTTGGTCCCTAATTCCTTAGTTAGGCTGGGAGGATACTGTCTGCCACTCTAGAGCTCCCACTACTCCCTCACCTAAGGGCTAACAATCTCGTCTTAGTTTCCAATCAACTAGACCAAATTGGGGATTTTAATTTGTTGCCTTAAATTCTTTCATTCTGCATCCAACAAAGTATATTTCCATATTTATTTGCACTCATTCCCATGGATGAAAAACTCTCCCATGAAATCAAATGTGATTCTCCCTAAGTTGTAGAAATCATATCTCATTTAAGAACATGTCTCTCAACAAGTTTTAACATTTCAATCAGCCAGATCAAAAAGTAAAATGAAGATCAGAGTTCAAACAATCACAAATTATTAACATTTAAAACTGTAGAAAAAAAAATCTATTCTTCGCAAAATCATATCTAAAAGTAGGCAGAAGGATAAAGAAGACTACTCAGAATTCATGAGAAGGATACGACAAACATGGATTTCATATATAAAAACAAGTTTACAAAATAAAGGAAATAAACATACAACTTATCTTATAATCCTTCCCAAGAAAATCCCTAGAAGTTCTCTCTAAGACTTTATCTCTTTACAATCACTCCGAATTCTCTTTTAGAAGTGTAATAAGTAGAAATCTCTCACCTTCCCTCTGCTCTTACAACTTTAGAAGAAAATCTCCTCTTCTCTCTCTATCTCTAACTCTCGCCCACTTTCTCTTTCCCTGATGCCACACACACTTGAAAAATGAGAAGTCTTCTCTATTATTTTTGGCTGCCTTCTTTGAAAAAGAATTCAAAATTTCCTCTAAAAGCCAACTCTTTTGTATTCAAAAGTTGTGTCATTTGATCCAAGAGACATATCCCTTCATAAAAGAACCTTCCAAAGTGTATATATGCATTGAATTACTCCAAGAGGTGTGTAGAACAAGTGTCCTTTTGAAATTCACATAAAAATTTGCCTTGAATTGCTTTAATTTGAATAAGTCATCCCTTGCGCATCATGCCCCGATCTGGCGAATCATCCACCAGATTCCTAAAAGTCACTATTTTGGCTACAAAATTCATCTTTTTTGCCATTTTTGCTCCAAAAGCCTAAAAATGATATACCTGCAACAAAAATATTAAAATACTCTTATTTATAGTGTAATATCACAAAAAATAAGCATAAAAAAGTACTTAAAACAGTATATTATTTTGGTGTATCAAAATCCCCCAAATTTAAATGTTACTTGTCCTCAAGTGACACTTTTATTACATAAAAACATATGACATAGGATAGAGATTAACTTATAATTTCTATACTTTAGTTCAATAAATAAAATAGCAAAATTTAAGAAAAACCCTTTAATAACTTAGATTCAAATTCAAAGTCTAGGAATACTTAGTAATCAAATTTAAGCTTATTGATTTTCTATTCATATGAAGAGGAATTGTAATTTTTCATATTAAGGTCATTTAGAACAATCATATGAAAAAAAATTTCATGAAAATTTTACTAGGAATGCTACTAATACTCCAATATAAGTTTAGAAAATGTAATAAAGCTCTTTTCTTAAGTTAATTCAAGTGAAGTCAATTTTTGATTAGACACTCCACAAACTTCTCCTCACTTATATATATATTTTTCGTTCTTTTTCTTTTTCTTTTATTTCCTTTTAAGATCCTTTCAATCCTTTCTTTTCTTTTTCTTTTTCTTTTTTTTTTCTTTTCCAAGTGAGGATTGCTATATCTGGATAGCCTTTAATAATTTTGAACTTCACTATCGTCTTCTTAAAGTCATGACTCTACACTTTTCTTCACTTTATAAATTCATATTAGTTTATGATTTTTCATAAAGCCTCATTCTTTTCTTCTTACATTAAACTCTAAAATTCTTAACACTTCAAAAATACAATTTTCTTTACCTTAAATAGAAAAACATAGTCTTATCATATCATACCAAATATCTTTAACTTTAGAATTGACCTTCATTATTGAAAACTCTTTTCCTAAATTTACCACAATATTTATAAATAGATGAATTGTCATTTAAAGTTAAATCTTAATATTACAAGTCATGTTAATTTAATTTTTTTTAAATATAGTTAATTGAGGACAAATAAAGTTCAGTTTACTTTTATTCAAAATAAATTTTTCTTTCCCCCAAACTTAAGTATTTAATTGATTTTAAGAATATTTTTTGTATAAAATTTTGTAGGTGAAAGAAAACAATAAATGCATGAAAATAGAAAATGATATGTAGAAGATTTTTGACTATGAAAATGGGCTTTGGTATACGATACAACTAAAATATATCATGTTTTTAGACACATTTTCATACCAATTTTTGAAATATTGCACTTTAATGGAAGGTATTTTTGTGTTTTTCTTGAAGATACAAAAAAAGGGTGAAAAATGCTTAAAGGAGTGAAAAAAGATCAAATTTGGAGCAAGAAGGTGAAAAACGTGCAAAAGAGTTTTGGTGCCCTAAGCTCCAGATCCGACGCTTAAGCACCGGTTAAACAAAGAAGGCCACGCCTAAGCGGTAGAGGCCCCACGCTTAAGTGCCAGTGGCAATTATTGGGCGAGTAACTTTAGTTTCTGCAAATTTTCAAGAGGTTTTTGAGGCACCCATTGGCTTAATAGGTGGTTATAACCAACATGGATGAAAATTATCACGAAAGGATGCTTCTCTTGGGTAAATACATCGAATCAAGATATATTTTGAAGAGAAACCAAGGCACCTTTTTGAAAATTATAAAAGAAAGAAGAGAGGAATTTAAAAAGAGTCCTGAAAAGGTTCAAAAAAGTGTAAGTCCTGAAAGTATTGGAAAGTTTTGAAAGTTCTCATTTGGGGAGTTAGTTCGGAGAGATTTTGAGGCACCACTTTTACTTTTATTTTAACCTTTTTGTTTTTTTATTTTGAGTGATTATAAAGAGAAGAGAATCAAAGGAACTTCAAGAGTTTGGTGGAGGACTTGAGATAAATTTTTATCTTTTTGAAGAGATTCAAAGGAACTTCAAGAGTTTGGTGGAGGACTTAAGATAAGTTTTTATCTTTTTTGTTCAAAGGAACTTCAAGAGTTTGGTGGAGGACTTGAGATAAGTTTTTATCTTTTTGTTTTAAACTACTTTTGGTTTTAATTGAGACTTGTTGTTGGTTTGACAATGATTTTTTCTTTTAAACTAAATTGTGGTTTTATTTTCTTCATGGATTCTGAGTAGTTTTATTTATATTTCTTCTTAAAATGATAAGTAATTAAGTTTTGGATGGAAGTTGTGTAAAGTATTGATGTTCACTGATGGAAGAAGTTGTGATGATTTAAATTCATGCACTTCGTTAACTTCTTGATTTGGCCGATCCAGAAGTTAAAATTTGTTGTGAGAAGATGTAAGAACTGGGCTGGTATTGTCTCAATCAACAATTGGAAGAAATCACATGAGATTGTATGAATGAGAATGTAGTTCATATGATTTAGTGCAAATAAATATGGAAATATTCATTAAAGGGTGTAGAGTTAGAGGACTTTAAAGTGACAGGTTAAAGCCCCCAACTTGGTTTATTATTTTAGGTTCTCATATGAGAATTTTAGCCTCCAGGTTGAGGGAATCAAGGGAACTCTAGAGTGAGACCTAGTATCTTCCATGCCTAGCCGGTCTTCAGAACTATTCAAACTTTAAAATAGTCAATGTTCTTTATAACATCTTTAGTAAGGGTAAAGAATATTATTGCTTCTATTTGGCACAACACAATTTGTATACTTCCACAACATAATTCCTATACTTATTACTGATTCATAATAATAAGAAAGACATTTTCATATTTAGTACTTTTCTTCTACAAAAACTCTAGTTATCTTTTTAAACATTGTTTATTGTTCTATCAAAATATTAAAAATACCAAAAATATTTAAATTTTCATTACTGCAAAAATCATCTTTGGTTTAGATAATTATCTTTTTATTAGAAATGGAAAGTTTGTTGTTCAATATTGCATATTATGTATTCTCCCTGTGGGTTCAATATTCAGTTTTAATAAAAAGATCCTATATTACTTAATAACGATACGTATACTTGTGTAGTATCCTAATATATATAAATTAATAGTTAAATTCTTACTTTTCTTCAGGATCAAGTTTTTGGTTTTGTTGCAAAGTAAGGAAATATAAGTGAAATATAATCTGAATTATTATTGTACTGTGCATATTAGCTATATCGAGGAATCAAGTTTTTGGCGCCGTTGCTGAAGAAAAATTGAGTTTAAAAGAAAATTTCTATTTTTAGAAAGTCTTATTTAAACTTTAAGTTATCTTATCTTATTTTATTTTATTTTAATTTATTTTATTTCTATGTTAGTGTATGCGTAATTCAGGTTCTAAAGGCTAGTGCCCTACGATTCTGAATTAGAAAGAACTATTAGAAAAATAAAAAAAACCAAAAAAATTTAAAAAATTTAAAAATCCAAAAAAATTACAGAAATGACAGACCAAAATAATCAAAATACTGAAATTCATCAAGAGTTTAGACCTTTAAAAGATTATGCTAACCCTGCTGTAGATAAACTTCATTGTAGTATTCGAAAACCTACTATAGTGGCTAATTCATTCGAGCTTAAACCTGTTACTATCCAAATTGTATCAAATAATCAGTTTGAAAGTGGCTAATTCATTTGAGCTTAAACCTGCTATTATCCAAATGGTATAAAATAATCAGTTTGGGGGGCACCAACTGAAGATCCAAATTTACATCTTGCCAATTTTTTAGAATTGTGCGCTACATTTAAATAAGATGGTGTATGAGATGATGCCATAAGACTTAGGTTATTTCCTTTCTAACCGAGCGATAAAGCTAAGATGTGGTTGAATTCATTAGCACCTGGATCTATCAGAATGTGGGGTGATTTAGCACAAAAGTTTTTTGCTAAATATTTTCCACCATAAAAAACTGCAAAATTTAGAAATGATATTACATCTTTTAATCAGTCTGAAGGAAATTGATGCATTACCATGTTAGCAAATCAAGTTGCTACAACTTCAAGGAAGTTAGACCAATTTGAAATGAAATTTTCTCAACCAATTTCCATGATTGAAGAGAATTCATTAGGCCAAATGGTAGATTCTCAAGCATCATTAGAAACTTTGAATGCCATAAATAGTAAGCAGAATATCACATATTCAAATTATTATAACCCAAGTTGGAAGAACCATCCCAACTTTAACTGGAATAACAATTCGGGTGGCAATAATTAGCAATGGGGGAAAAACCGAGGAAACCCATTGGGAAATTAGAATAACCAAGGGAATAATAATTATAGATCTACTTATCCTCCAGGTTTCAATAGTAATACACAGTTTAAGGAGAAAGAGTTGTCTATAGAAGACGTTGTGTTACAAATGGGAAATCAATTACAAACTCAAGGAGCTATAATTAGAAATATTGAGAATCAACTTGGGTAAATAATAAATTCATTAAGTAATATATCCCAAGGAACACTTTCTCATAATACTGAATCAAATCCAAAAGACTAGAATAAAGAACAAGTAAAAGCTGTTCAACTTAGAAGCAGAAGAGAGTTAGAAGGTCGAGTTCAAAAAGAAGTTGAAGTAGAGAGAGAAGAAAATTGAAGAATCAAAAGAGGATAGTCCAAAAGATTTTGAGAGACCTATTTCTCTACTAAAAATTGATTTAGAAAAATCACCACCTCCATTTCCTCAGAGACTTCAGAAGTTGGATAAACAATTTTCAAAATTTTTGGAAATATTTAAGAAGCTTACAATTAATATTCTATTTGCGGAAGCCTTAGAACAAATGTCGAGCTATGTAAAGTTTATGAAGGATATTCTCAACAGGAAAAGGAAATTTAAAGATATTGAGACTGTTGCACTTAGTGAGGAGTGCAGTGTGATAATTTAGAGGAAGATTCTTGAAAAGCTTAAAGATCCTGGTAGCATTACAATTCCATGTGCAATAGGAGACAGATTTTATGGGAAAACCTTATGTGATTTAGGTGCAAGCATTAACCTTATGCCATTATCAATATTTAAAAGATTGGGATTAGGAGAAATAACCCCTACTACTATAACGCTGTAGTTAGCAGATCGTTTGATAACATACCCTAAAAAAGTTATAGAAGATGTCTTAGTGAAAGTGGATCAATTTATCTTTCTTGTTGATTTCATTGTGCTAGATATGAACGAAGATAAAGAGACACATATCATTTTGGGGAGACCTTTCCTAGCCACAAAAAGAGAAATGATAGATGTGTAGAAAGGGAAATTAATAATATGCATGAATTATCAAACAATTACTTTTAACATTTCAAAATCAATGAAATACCCTGCAGAAGGTAAAGATAACTAATGCTATAGGATGGATGTTATAAGATATCTAAGTGAGTGCCATTTTAGAAATACTTTCGAAAAAAAAATTGAAGTACAAGATTTGGAACACGAGCAAGAAGAGGAATTAAATAAATGTGAAGATCTTTTTAAGGAAAATTCAAACTATGTTCGAGAAAGTTTTGAAGTTTTGAACACGATAGAAAAAGATAAATCATTTTGTCCGTCTATTGAGAAACCTCCAGAACTAGAGTTGAAGTTACTTTATGATCATTTAAAATANGCCTCCTTGTGACCAGCTTTTCCGCAAAGGAAATCTTTGGTCTTCCTTTTCTTCAAATTCGGCCAATAACTACTATGGTCCTTCCGAACACTGAAACCTACATGATGTGCATAGACACAATAGGTTTGCTAAGCTTCTTCCTCTCTGTGGACGATGGTACTAAAGAATTTCTCTGCAATTGGATCAATGCAAATAGTTCTCTACTCACATGACTGCACATTTCCACAAATTAAGTCCACTATCACTAAAGAATAACACAGCGTAACCCTAGCTAAACAACAAAATAACAGTAGAATAACATAGTATAACCTAACATTCATAATAATAACAGTTCACTAATACCATAAAACACCATAAAAAAAACTAAGAAATAACACCACAACAACAACCAATCGAATACAGAAGAAAAACATACTAGTACCACTCTTAAGACTAACAATAACACTGCAGTAATAGAAGAATAATACAACAAAATAGTTCAATAACACAACAACAATAACCGAAAATATATCATATTACCAATGCCATTTAAACCTGAACATAACCACTATTATACCCCATAGACAAAAAGTAACCCTGAATCCAGAAAAATACAACAGTAACCCAGCATAACACCACACTAACACAGTAAATCCTAGCGTAACACCACAATAACACTGTCTAGCCTAGCAAGCCTGCACGCGAATAACACTAAACTTTTACCATTAAACAACATCAGTGCAAAAGTTAAACCTAGCTTCAATCTCACTAAACCCTAAAGAAATAAAAATAACTCGGACCAAGCAAACAAAAAGGAAGTTTGGGCTAAACAAAGCTAAAATCTTTCAAGTTTTAGCTAAACTCACTTCATCTTCCAAGTTCAACGAAAACGATGGTTGCAAGACGTCGAGCATGTCGTCGTTCGGCGAGGAGTCCATCAAAGCTGTAAACCCTAAATCAATGGAACAGTTCTTATTCAGCGGGGCGTGGCAAAAATAAATAGGAAGCGAAGCTTTTACGAGTAAACATTCGGGTCGGGCCGGGCCAAGCGCGCGTTTTCTTTTTTATTTTTGGTGATTTCAGCGGGTCCGTGAAAGCCACGTGCCAAGCTATTATTGGCGCCCGAGCGTTCCTCTACATTAGGACTCCTGATAGAATAAATTGCCTTTTATTCTACTAAACAACAGCACCAAGTACTGGTACAAGACTAACATGAACAAGGCAGAAATTTTTCCAAAAGAAAATGACAATTAAAGCAGGGCTTCAATAAAAAGCAATTATTCAATATCACCTACAACTCTATTACACATACATCTATATGGTCATCCTTCTCTTCATTAGGGATAGAAGATACTGATTCGATCCAATTTTTATACAGCATCAGTTGTGTGAGGCACAACCTGAACAGTCTTTCCATGTCGCCACGCCTTTCCTTGTTGATAACAAATTGATATGTCTTCATCGTAGTGATGTTGGTTCCACGGTTAATGTAATATCCAATTATCGTTCATAGCTTCTCATGTCTAAATCAACTTCTCCACCATCATCAGGAACAAAAACCTCCCCACGAACAAAAACATTATTATTTACTAACAAATTATAAGTCTCTAAATTAACCAAAAAAAAAAAAGATATTCAATGACTGAACTACTGACCCATCTTCTTGCTAAAGTTAAACTAAATCTTACTTTCTCTGTTTACCTATAATACCTTCGACATTTAGAATTGTATCTACAAATGCGTGACAAGCTCCCTTGTGTTACTGTCCTGTCATCTCCTTCTATGCTCTTACCATTACCAACTCCAAACCAGTGCTGCAGTTTCATTCTTGTTCTTTTCTTCAAACTGCTTTCACCAACTACATGCCCGAGAGGAGTAGTCTTATCCTAAAAATCCTTTCAACTATTTGAACCACCATACTCCCCTACAATTTTACTATAAATACTACATATTGCTCAAGCAAGCAATGTTTGATGATGTTTCCATGCAAGGGTCCTTAATACATAGAAAAAATATATTTGATAATGGTTGTGATTAGCCAAATTATAACAACAAAAATTAGTGATCATCGTTATGTAATTAATCAATTTATTTACTCCATTCCCATAGTGGCTTCTAGAGCAGCCCAAAAAACTTTAATGGACTGCTCACCTACACCCAATTAAGTATCCTTCGGCTAAATGAGACGTGCATTGAATGCCGAAAAAGAAAACTTAGATCCTAACCAATGGCATCCCCAAAACAAAACAATACATGATTGCTGAACTCATTGAATGTGTCTCAAGATTCGTTCAAAAACATCAGGAGAGAAGGGCAAATATATATTATTAATGCAGTTAGTGTTGGTCACCGTAGATTCAAGTGGATTTACCGCGTGCCACGTTTCCGGTGCAACGCAAACTGGCTAAAAGCACGAACCGCATTTAGCCAACGTGGTTGAACCGAGACGGCGAATGGGGAGGCCACGACAACCTTCTCTGACGTCGGTGGACACGTGGGCAATGTTGCACCGCTCGTGTCAGCACGAGCTAGCTCTTTTAATTCAGTATCACCTTGTTCTTGCCACCCGCAAGCTCTGCCAGCATTTACAAGGGAGATGGGGAGGGCGCCATGCTGCGATAAGAAGGGACTGAAGAAGGGGAGGTGGACAATGGAGGAGGATGAGATACTGGTGAATTACATTGCAGAGAATGGGGAGGGTTCATGGAGGTCACTTCCTAAGAATGCAGGTTCCCAGAGACTCTGCTAATGTCTCTTTTAATTTTATTTTAATGAACTTTTTTTGTTGATCTATCTGGCGATATGTTTGTCTCTCTAACTAAGTTAGGTCTGCTGAGGTGTGGGAAGAGCTGTAGGCTGAGATGGATAAACTACCTTAGATCTGACCTCAAGAGAGGGAGTATATCCAAGGAGGAAGAGGAGATCATTATTAAGCTTCATTCCACCATTGGAAACAGGTAAATGATTGAGCTCATTGTTGTCACTTTTTTTAGGTTTAAGTGGGACAATGTATGTGTATTTTTCACTTGAAACTTTGTGAAAAGCATTCATTTATATTATATTTTATAAACATGTTTATATGGAAATGAAAAGCTATACTTTAATAATTATAACTTTGGATGTCAATTCGAGTCGCCGGGTCAGGTTCAAAATTGGGATAAATTTGAATTTGAGCTGAACAATGAACAAGTCAAAAAAGTTGGTCCAAAGCCGACACAACCCAAAGACTGACAGCCCAAATTTGACTGATTTAACCTGTCATCTCAATTTTTTATTAAAAATTATACTTCTAACATTTAACAAGCAATAATGGACAAACTAAAAGAAACTCTCTGATTATATATGACAAACAATGGTACAAGCGTTAACATTACGTTACAACCAACTTTCATTTACTCATTAAACTAATATACATATATAATCAAACCTTTTTCGTGTTTATTAAGGTCATGTTCGGGTTTTCGGGTTCCACCTGATCCCAACTTTAATTTTTTACATGTTGAATTCTCAGACTTGAACCCGCTCGAAAAATGTTTGTGTCAACCGTAATCTGGATTTTTTGAGTCAATTTTGAGTCGTTTTGACATGTTGGATTAATTTTTGACACCTACATCTTCAAATATAAATTAAATATATCACTAAATTATAGACCAAAAATATCATTTTAAAACATATTAAGCTCCTTCATTCTATTTTTGGCATATTTATATGTTCATCACACAAATTAAATTACCAAAACTTGCATACATACCATACAACTCTTATGTATTTACATATTTAACATTCAAGTTTGATATTCACATTTATAACACTTTACTTTTGCATGACAATGACAAGATGTTTTGCATATGTAGCACAAAACTTCTATGAATTTACATATTCCACACCTAAACTTCCTTATTTATACATATAACAAACACATTTTTGGTGTTTTGGACATATGCATGAAAATGAAATGATTATTTATAAACATTCAATTGCTTGGAATGGCATAAAAATAATAAAAAATGGTAACTTGTACTTTAATATCAATGTGACAGCACCAGTGTGCTATCTAAACATTAAAGGTGTTTGATATATAATACATAAGAATTAGCTGGTATCTATGCAAATATATCATATTTTTTTATTGGAAATGATGTGATAAATCATAAAATATGCATCTTGAATGACAATTTTAAAAAGCAAATTACTTTAACCATAAAGCTATAATTTTTCATTTCTATTATATCTATTATATGTCGAATGGCATTTTTTAGACGATATTATATATTATATATATATAGAGAGAGAGAGAGAGAGAGAGAGAGAGAGAGAGAGAGAGAGAGAGGAGAAAATATTGCATGAGGACTCCGCACGTTACTCTATGTGCGGAGTCCAATGAAACAAGCCACCTGGCCGTGACATAAAAAAATATATATATGTCTGGTAACACAAGAGAATATTTATCCCGTATTATTCAGATGTTACGGTGTGTTATTCAGGTGTTATTGTATTTTATTCAAGTGTTATTGATATGTTATTATGTTCTTATAACAAAAAAATATTCTCATGACATAATAACACATGAATAACATATAATAACACCTGAATAGCACAGAAAGAATATTCTTTGTGTTACCAACCCGATTTTTTTTTTTTGTTCATCTCCATGTGACTTGATTTCATTGGACTCTGCATATATTTCTACTTATAGAATCTTGATGCAATATTTTTTTGGAGTGAGAGATCTTTGAAGAAGTTTCAAAATTCATTAATTAATGGTTTTGAAGCACATGATAGTCAAAAACTTATAAAATATTATTCAATTGGACTAGTTAGGTGTCCCCAATCATACACTTATTAAAATATCAGTACTTTTATTTTATTTAATTATTTTAATAATAATATTATTATTATTTTAATGAGCAATAAAGCTGTCATAATTATTTATAAATTTGGGTACTTCCCAACGAATACTGTCGTGATGTGCATTTAGTGAAAGTCTAAAGAAAGGAGTTGGTGATGGCACGGCGAGGCAGTGGCCAACAATGCTGCAAACAGAATTAATTCAGGGAACATGCGACAACTGACGCTTAGCTAATTTTTCAGAATCTATTTTTTTGTTTTCTTTTGCTTCGGCGAATTTTTCAGAATCACTTGATTATGTACTTATTATGCAAGAGATTCCCTTCAGGAGTTTAGCTAAGAATTTATATCTTCTTATTTTAATACAAGAGAAGATGATAAATGATGCTTGGAGAGATTATTTGCAGGATGTTGACTTTCTGCTGCTTATCTTCTTAGTAGCAGTAAAATACAATATTCCTTACAAGCTTTCTTCGTGTACTTAAGACGTATGTAGAGTTGCGTATGTCAGGTAAGTTACATATATGGTATTAGGAGTTATATTTGTGTTATATCTCTGTAACCTCTCTGTAATCTATCTGTACATTCTAGTAGTTTCGTGCTTATATATAGGTTACAGGTAGGTTACAGGGAGGTTACAGGGGGTATAATATGGATATAAACCCCAATATTCTCCCTATAAACTCTACCTGACATACGCAGCGCTGGGTACTTCTTACGCACGCAAAATTTTCTCCTAAATTAGAGGCGTTAAATAGAAGTTCGAAACTAGTTAAAAGTTTTGGGGAACTTGTAATAATTGCTGGAGGAAAACTAATAATTTTAAAAGGCATGTTGAATCAATTTAAATTTGAGGAATGAAATTTGGAGCTGATTTCATTTTTTACTCGGGTTTGAGTTGTCTCGTCAAATAAAAATTGACCTAAATTTATAGTAATGTCGAAATGGAATCAAAATTGATCGGTCAATTCAAATTTGACTCAAATTTAATTCAAATTTGACTTAAATAATTATTATGCATTTATAAAATGGGATAATTGAGTCAAGTCCGGTCTTGTCAGATTGAAGACAGGTTGTAATTGAGTCAAGTCCGGTCTCCACCATCCATCGCTGCTAATTTTAAAAAAAAAATCAAAATAGGGCACACCATCATACATCTTTACTGTGATGGACGGTATAGATCAGACACCGTATGCATTTCTGAATGTGTTGTCCGTATAGAATAATTTTTCGTTTTATATCACCCATCATCCATAGGTCCATATTTATTGTTTCTTTAATGGGAAAAAAAATTTGAAATTCTGATTTATAAAATTGTAATAATTGGCTGAAAATGCNTCTTCTTAAAGTGATAAGTAATTAAGTTTTGGATGGAAATTGTGGAGAGTATTGATCTTTAATGTTGGAAGACGTAATATGATTTAAATCCATGCACTTCATTTACTTCTTGATTTGGCCAATCCAGATATTAAAATTTGTTATGAGAACATGTAAGAACCGAGCTGGTATTGTCTCAGTCAACAATTGGAAAGAATCACAAGAGGTTGTATGAATGAGAATGTAGTTCATATGATTGAGTGCAAATAAATACGAAAATATTCAATGAAGGGTGTAGAGTTAGAGGACTTTAAAGTGACAAGTTAAAGCCCTCAACTTGCTTTATTATTTTAGGTTCTGATACGAGATATTAGCCCCCATGTGGAGGGAATCAGGGAACTCTAGAGTGAAAGCTAGTATCTTCCCTTCCTAGCCGGTCTTCAAAACTATTCAAACTTTAAATAAGCCAATGTTCTTTGTAGCAACTCTAGTAAGGGTAAAGAATATTTTCAAACTTTAAATTAGCCAATGTTCTTTATAGCAACTCTAGTAAGGGTAAAGAATATTAATCAAACTTTAAATTAGCTAATGTTCTTTATAGCAACTCTAGTAAGGGTAAAGAATATTATTGCTCTATTTGACACAACACAATTTGCATACTTCCACAACAGAATTCCTATACTTATTACTGATTCATCATAATTAGCCAATGTTCTTTATAGCATCTCTAGTAAGAGTAAATAATATTATTGCTCCTATTTGACCAACACAATTTGCATACTTCTACAACAGAATTCCTATACTTATTACTGATTCATGATAAGAAAAAACCTATTTTTCTTATTTTATGCTTTTCATCTACAAAACTCTAGTTATCTTTTTAAGTTGTTACTATTTAGTCAAAATATCAAAAATACCAAAAATATTTGAATTTTATTATTATAAAATATATTCAGTTTAAGTAATTGTCTTTTTAAAAATAGAAAGATTTCTAAAAGTGCATATTGTATAAATTCCCTATGGGTTCGATATTCAGGTCTTAATAAAAAAAACTATATTATCTGATAACAATATGTATACTTGCGTAGTATCCCAATATATATAAATTAAAAGTTAAATTCTTATATTTCTTCAGGATCAAGTTTTTTGTTTTGTTGTAAAATAAGGAAATATAAGTGAAATATAATCTGAATTATTGTTGTACTATGCATATTAACAGTATCAACAGGGATCATCAACCACCCTATTTGAGCCATGGACCAATGGAATCCTCTACTTTGGGTCCTTCATGTATTGGTTTAAGCTAGACTTTAGCCTAGGGTTAGTGGGTCTAGGGGACCATCTGCATGAGTCTTCCAAAGGGTTAACTGGTTAAAGCCAACAAGTTTGGATTTAGGTTTGTGAGTGGGATGTGAGTGAAATTGAGTTTAACTGAGTGTATTAGTTCTAAACCAACACCCAGGGTCAACCCTAAGGCCAAGTAGTCTTATGGGGATGCCCCTTGAGCTCCCCATATTCACCCTACCTTCTAAGTGCTAGAGGTTAGGACTAACATGTGAAAATTCAAGTTGAGCGAAGGAAGGTTTAGAATTTCTAATGGTAAGGGTTCTTTTTATAGTCCTCCTAAGGTCAAGCAGTCCTTTGGGGATGCCCCTTGAGCTCCCCCATATTGACCCCACCTACTAAGCGCTAGAAGTTAGGACCAACATGTGAAACTTCAAGTTGAGCAAATGAAGGTTTAGAATTTCTAATGGTGAGGGTTCTTTTTCTAGACCTCCAGGAATAGTCAATAAGAAAGTCCTATGACTAGATCCTAGGCTACTAAAGAGGAAACTAGACCTCAACCAAAAGTGAGGTCAATAATTAACATCTTTGTTCTTTTAGTTAACTATTAGAAGACTAAAAATACAAGGTGTTTTAAGTTTCTAATATGCCATATTAGAAGTAAATTTCGATCAAAAGGTTAATACATCAAAATAAATCAAATAAATGGATATAAAAATTTATAAGAACAACACATGAAGAAAAAAACTGATTAATTTACATATCCTATTCAAGGAGTCTTGAAGATATTTAACTACAAAGAATGATAAGAGAAAAAATAGACAAATGCATTATAATAAAAAAAACCAAAATGTAAACGAAGTACAAAATATTAAACTAGGTATACCTTGTTCTGGCTAACATTTTTTATCCTCTCCTTACAATGTAAGCACTCTACATGATCTCCCTCATACAGGTAATCAAATATCTTACCCTCTCTAATTCTCCAAACTTTAAAAGAAAAACCAATAATGCTTTTTTCCAAGGAAACTCAAGAAGGAAACCCTAGAGAAAAAAAAACACTCCAAAGAAATGGAGAAGCAACCTCTAATAATTAAAGACTANTGTTTTAGGTTCTGATACGAGATGTTAGCCCCAAGGTGGAGGGAATTGAGGGAACTCTAGAGTGAGAGCTAGCATATTCCCTGCCTAACCGGTCTTCAGAACTATTCAAACTTTAAATTAGTCAATATTTTTTGTAGCGACTCTAATAAGGGTAAAGAATATTATTGCTATATTTGACACAACACAATTTGCATACTTCCACAACAGAATTCCTATACTTATTACTGATTCATCATGCACAACACAATTTGCATACTTCCACAACAGAATTCTTATACTTATTACTGATTCATGATAAAAAGAAAGATATTTTTCTTATTAAGCGCTTTTCATCTACTAAACTCTAATTATCTTTTCAAGTTGTTTCTATTTAGTCAAAATATCAAAGATACTACAAATATTTGAATTTTATTACTGTAAAATATATTTAGTTTAAGTAATGGTCTTTTTAAAAATAGAAGTTTTCTAAAAGTGCATATTGTATAAATTCCCTATGGGTTCGATATTCAGGTCTTAATAAAAAATTCCTATATTACTTGATAACTATATGTATACTTGCGTATTATCCCAATATATATAAATTAAAAGGTAACTTCTTATATTTCTTCAAAATCAAGTTTTTGGTTTTATTGTAAAATAAGGAAATATAAGTGAAATATAATCTGAATTATTGTTGTATAGTGCATATTAGCAATATCAACAAGGATCATCAACCACCCTATTTAAGCCATGGACCAATAGAATCCTCTACTTTGGGTCCTTCATGTACTGGTTTAAGCTAGACTTTAGCCCAGGGTTAGTGGGTCTAGGGGACCATCTGCATGAGTTTTCCAAAGGGTTAAATGGTCAAAGCCATCAAGTTTGGATTTAGGTTTGTGAGTGGGATATGAGTGAAATTGAGTTTAAGTGAGTGTATTAGTTCTAAACCAACACCCAGGGTCAACCCTAAGGCCAAGCAGTCCCATGGGGATGCCCTTTGAGCTCCCCATATTCACCTAACCTTCTAAGTGCCAGAGGTTAGGACCAACATGTGGAACTTCAAGTTGAGCGAAGGAAGGTTTAGAATTTCTAATGGTGAGGGTTCTTTTTCTAGTCCTCCTAAGGCCAAGCAGTCCTTTGGGGATGCCCCTTGAGCTCCCCCATATTGATCCCATCTACTAAGTGCTAGAGGTTAGGACCAACATGTGAAACTTCAAGTTGAGCAAAGGAAGGTTTAGAATTTCTAGTGGTGAGGGTTCTTTTTCTAGACCTCCAGGAATAGTCAGTAAGAAAGTCCTATGACTAGATCCTAGGCTACTAAAGAGGAAACTAGACCTCAACCAAAAGTGAGGTCAACAATTAACATCTTTGTTCTTCTAGTTAACTATTAGAAGCCTGAAAATACAAGGTGTTTTAAGTTTCTAATATGCTATATTGAAGTAAATTTTGATCAAAAGGTTAATACATCAAAATTAATCAAATAAAAGGATACAAAAATGTATAGGAACAACACATTAAGAAAAAAAAATGATTAATTTACATATCCTAATCAAAGAGTCTTGAAGATATTTAACTACAATGAATGATAAGAGAAAAAAATAAACAAATGCATTATAATAAAGAAAACCAAAATATAAAAGAAGTACAAAATATTAAACTAGATATACCATGTCCTGACTAACATTTTGATCATCTCCTTACAATGTAAGCACTCTACATGATCTCCCTCATACAAGTAATCAAATGTCTTACCCTCTCTAATTCTCCAAACTTTCAAAGAAAAACCCATAATGCTTTTTTCCAAGGAAACTCAAGAAGGAAACCCTAGTGAAAAAAAAAACTCTCTAAAGAAAAGGAGAAGCAACCTCTAATAACCAAAGAGTGTTTCTTTACATCTATGACCTCTCTTTATATAGTTAGGGCTCCAAAATCTGCATCCAAACCTTCCAAATTCAACTTCTTGCATGACATATTCCCTCCCTTCCCCCCACCTACACCAATTCTCAGATTCAGTGTGTCAGCTTCATAGGTTTGAGGCACGGGGGTGCTAGTGTATGGGACAGGTGTGTCACCTCCTCTAATTGTTGAAGCCAACTCTTTGCACTTGGCAATCAGATGTTGTGGCTAATCATTCCAATGTTCTTCTTGACAAAGAGAGTACTACAGTTGTGCTTCTCCTTTGCACGATGTGCTACTAGTATCTTGGCTACTTTACCTTCTTTTGCTCCCCAAAATGTGCTCAACACATGTGTCCCATAAAGCTAATTAAGAAGACCATTCACAGGCGTAAAATTAACTCAATCACATAATACAATATAGAATTAACCACAAAAGTATCACTTTTTTGACATCATCAGCAATCCATGAATGTCGTTGTCCAAGATAATTTAGTAATATTTAAGGCTATGAAAGAGATTAGTCTGTAATCCCATGACTGTATAGTAAAAAAAGTGTTAGAACGTAGCAAAGAAGGAACTTCTCATACTGTAACTAAAATTTTTATCAAGTACATTCTTAAAAGCTTAGAAAGATAAAATTTTCTTGCTCTTACATATTTTAAGGATAAACCTTTCTTTGACAAGCCAAAGTGGCCCACAGTAGCTAGATTATACTATTCTTGAATGAGATTCTAATTATTAGTCACTTAACATGTGATTATAAGAAATTGAAAATACATTTTATTTATGGCTTTTATAATCCTAGATGGAAAATTCACCCTAATTTTAGTTGAAATACTTATAACAATCTGATGAATCCCTCTCAAAATTTGAACAACCAAAGAAATCCTAGTTATTGACCTTATTATCCTCCGGGATTTAACTTTAATCCTAACCCACAAGTTAAGGAAAAGAAGTTAACGATGGAAGAAGAAATTTTAAACATGGGAAATCAAATACAGAATCAAGGAGCTGCTATAAGAAATATTGAAAATCAATTAGAACATATTGCTACTGCACTAAGTAATAGACCTTCTGGAATCCTTCTGAGTACGGTGCAAGTTAATCCAAAAGATCAAAATACAGAGCAAATTAAAGCTTTTCAATTACGAAGTGAAAAAGAAGTTGAAACAAGGATCCAAAGAGAAACTGAAGTTGATGAAGAGAAAGAAGTAATAGAAAGTGACCAAAATGAAAATGAATAAACACTGGTTCCTTTAGAAAAAGCATTACCTCCATTTCCTCAAAGACTGAAGCAGAAGAATAAAGATAAACAATTTACAAAATTTTTGAAATACTTAAGAAGTTAACGATAAACATTCCTTTTGTTGAAGCCTTGGAACAAATGCCAAGTTATGTGAAATTTATGAAGACTATACTAAACATGAAAAGGAAGTTTACAGTTCATGAGACGATTGGACTCAGTGAAGAGTGTAGTGCTATTATTCAGAAAAAGCTCTCTGAAAAATTAAAAGATCTCGGTAGTTTTACAATACCTTGTGCTATTGGTGTAAAGTTTTTTGGAAAAGCTTTATGTGATTTAGTAGCGAATATCGATCTTACACCTTTATCGATCTTTAAATGTTTAGATTTGGGAGAGGTTTCCCCTACTACTATAACTCTTCAGTTAGCTGATCGATCAGTAACTTATCCAAATGGAGTTACAGAAGATGTATTAGTAAAAGTGGATAAATTTATTTTTCTTGTAGACTTTATAGTATTGGATATGGAGAAAGACAAAGAAATTTCCATTATTTTAGGGAGACCATTTCTTGCAACAGGGAGAGCTGTGATAGATGTGCAAAAAGAAAAATTAAGAATGAAAGTTAATGATAAAGAAGTAGCATTTAATATTGCAAAAGCTATGAAATATCCAGCAATAGAAAAGGATAATGAATGCTTTAGAATGGAAGTAACTGATTATCTAAGTAATAAGCAATTTAAGAATGAGTTTGAAGACAAATTAAACCAAGGAGAATATTTTGAAAAGAAGGATGAAATAAAAGAAAAAGATTTGGATTATATTCAGGGCAAAGTTGAAGCTTTAGACTTGTTGGATAATGATAATAAAAATCTTATTCCTTCAAGTATTAAACCATCTGAACTGGAACTAAAAATATTACCTGCCCATTTAAAATATGTGTTTGTAGGAGAGTCATCTACATTGCCTATTATTGTATCTTTTGAATTAATAAAAATTCAAGATAAAAAATTAATAGAGATGTTGACAAAATATAAAAAGGCTTTTGGATAGACTTTAACAGATATTAAAGGAATTAGTCCTTTTATTTTTATGCACAGAATCCAATTAGATGAAAAATATGAACCTAAAGCTAATCTTTAGAGAAGATTAAACCCAATAATGAAAGAAGTTGTTAAAAAAGAAATTTTAAAATGGCTAGATGCTGGAATTATATGTTCTATTGCAGAGAGTGCTTGGGTAAGTCCAATTCATTGTGTTCCGAAGAAAGGAGGAGTGACCGTTGAATAAAATGAGAAAAATAAAATTAATATCAATAAGACAAGTTACTAGTTGGCGAATTTGTATTTACTATAGAAAATTAAACATGGCCACCAGAAAAAATCACTTTTCTTTACCTTTTCTATACCAAATGTTGGATAGATTGGCTGAGAATAAATATTATTGTATTTTAGATGGATATACCGGTTATCACCAAATTCTAATTGCTCTATAGGATCAAGAGAAGACAACATTTATAAGCCCATATAGAACATTTTATTTTTGTTGAATGCCTTTTGGACTATGCAATGCGACCAGAGGAAAATATGTTGAGATTTTCATACCTATTTTATACTGGTTTTGATGATATTGCTCTTTAAAGAAAGGTATTTTTGATGTTTTGTTGTAGGAATGATGAATTAGGGTCATTGGAGCAAAAAGATGCAAAAAGGAGCGAATTTGGAGTGAAAAGGACCAAAATGTGCAAAATTGAAGGGCACCGACGACGCCATCGACCCTGCCGACGGTGAGATTTTCCCGGGACTCCAAAATTAATTCATTATGATGGTCCGCCGACGGCGCCCTCGACGCCGCCGATGGCGAGGTCGACGGATATGCCCAATCAGGCTTTGGATAAGGCCAAATTTTGCNATATATATATATATATATATATATATTTGGAATGAGCATTAATCGGCTCCCTACCTGTTGATCATTAAAAGTAATACAAAAGGTTCCTAAGGAGAGGTCTCCAGACAAAAAAAGGAAGACCAATCCTCAAATTTTCTTACAAGAGAGTTAAATAGTAAAATAAGAAAGAAAAGAGAAAGCAAACAGGATACTAAATCTCTTTAAGTTGACTAGGCTTGAATCTGAGGTGAGGAGTCTTCAGCTTGTCCCCATGGAGTAAGAGTGCAAGGGGGGTAGGAGGTCTAGCATCAACAGAAATGGAGTTAGCATAGATTCCTTATCTGGCAAGCCAATTAGAAGTATGGTTTCCTTCTCTATATATCAAATACATTTAGATTGTAAGACTTTTGTAAAGTGTGCCAATTTTTTTCTTCCATTGCATATGATGCCATGAGGATAACTGATTAGTAGTCAACAAAGAGATTAGCTGTAAAATGTCAACTCAAACCATACTTTCTGCCATGTTACTTTTTTTTGCAAATGTAAGGGCCCAGTAAACAGAAATACTTCAGCTTGAAGAGCATCATTGGACACAGTAGGAGCATGGAAGAAAAGCAGATAATTGCTGAAGGAATTTCTAAAAAACCCCCACCCCTGCACCCCAATCAGAGAAGCTACCATCAGTGTTAATTTTCATGGTTTAAACATCAGGAGAATTCCAAGTGACAGTCTCAATTCTGTTGAGACTAATGGAGGCATTGGTTTGAGCCAGATTTATGCTAGGGAAGTTCTTAAGTTGGATTATCTTGTTAAAATAAGCAACACAGTTTCTAGTTACCTTGAAGTGTTGAGTAATCTTATCATCATGTTTGTTGTTGTTCCTACACATCCACAAGAACCAAGCCACAATGAAGGGGATTGACTCCCCTTATTTACTTCTCCAGCTATGCTAACCAGCTTTAAGACTAGACTGGCCCTTATCCAAGTTCTCACCCTTAATCTTAGTAAGGAGTTCTTTCCACACCTCTTGAGCAAACACACAATTGAAAAATAGGTGGTTAATGTTCTCCTCAGATTTCAGACAAAGATAGCATCTAAAGGGTCCTCTCAAGCATTTGAGTTTAAGAATATCATGAGTTGGCAAGAGGTTTTTGAAGAATCTCCAACAATAGAAGGATTTAGAAGGGGATAGAAATATGTTCCAAATGGCATCACCTCAATTAACCTTCTCCCAATGATTTAACTTTGTATATATAGCTTTGGTCAGGCTTTGGTTAGTGTAGCTGTGCCATATGATCCTATCTTTTCTGCCTTTATCAAACATAGTCTTAGTGACTAGAGATAGGTGAGGTTCCTGTAGAAAGAATTGGAGCTTAGGAACATTCCAAAATTCCCCATCCCAGAGGTCACAGACTAGAAGTTTAGGGTTAAAGTCTGGAGGGGGGCCCAATCCAGTCCTTTGGGCACAAGTTGTCAAGCCAAAAGTTGACTTTGCCATTCCCCAAATCCCATGTATACATGTCTTCAGCTTGCTCTCTGATTTTCAGCATATCTGTCCAGATTTTGGAGTCCCCCAGCTTCTTGGTAATAAAAGAGGGGTGTTGGCCCTTGCAATATTTTCCAAACATGAACTTTGCCCACAAGAAAGTTTGTGCTCTGAACTGAATCCACATCTTACAGAAATTTATGTGTGCTACTTGTTGGAGACCCTTGAAATCCAGCCCACCAGCTGAAATTAGTTTGGCTACCTTCTTCCATGTAGCCCAGTGTAACTGCTTTATTTGACCTGCCCATAGGAATCTAT
Organism: Phalaenopsis hybrid cultivar; assembly: GCA_002079205.1. Taxonomy (NCBI): domain Eukaryota; kingdom Viridiplantae; phylum Streptophyta; class Magnoliopsida; order Asparagales; family Orchidaceae; genus Phalaenopsis; species Phalaenopsis hybrid cultivar. Next base: position 241,062 of record JXCR01136428.1, on the reverse strand, counting down.
TAAATGCTCTCTCCAAATGGATTTGGGTGCTTTTCTTGAGGTAGTTGGTTTGAAAGATATAAGAGGGCAAGGTAGTAAAGATGCTTCTAAGAAGAGTGATTCTTCCCCCATTAGACAGGAAAGAGTGAGACCAGCTGGATAGAGTTTTCTAAATTTTCTGCAAAACCTTATCAAATTAGGTCATTTTTTATCTCCCCCTAATGAGTTGAACCCACAGATATCTCACAGGGTCCCTAGCAGTAGAGAAGTCAGTGCAGTTGGAGATCCAATGCTTGATATTGGAAGAAGCCCTCTTGTTAAATATTAGTTGGCAGTTAGTTTTGAAATTGTTGTATGCATTTATTAACTTTCTTTACAACAAACTTTTGAACATTGGAAAATATCATAATGTCATCAACATACATGAGGTGGGAAATTGCTATATTGGATTTATGGTGAAATCTGGAGTATTGATGGTTGAGGATGTTCTTGTCAAGCATTCTAGAGAAGTAATTCATAACAATTATAAAGATAGTGGGAGAGAGTGGGTCACCTTGCTTCAGTCCTCTAGTAGCTGTGAAAGCCCTCTGGAGTTGGCCATTGATAAGGATGGAGTAGTTATTATTGATAAGCCACCTTTAGATGAGATTTCTGAATTCAAGCTGAAATCATCTAGCTGCAAGTATCCCCAAGATGAAGTTCCAGTCAATGGTGTCATAAGCCATCTTGATATCTAATTTGTAAATGAGGTTACCCCCTCTACTGATTTTATCAAGATCCAAGGTGAGTTCCTATGCCAACAACACATTATCATTAATGGATCTACCATTAATGGGGGAAGTTTGGTTAGGACAGATAATTTTTTCCAGGTGTGGTTGCAGTATTCTCATTAAAATAAGTCATTTTGGACAGGTTGGGAGGTCTCCGTCCGGATTTCTCAGCTGCATTAGAGATGCAATTAAAATCTCCCCCCACAATCCAAGGAGAATTCATGTCTGTGCTGATGAGATGTAAGCCTTCCCAAAGCTCCTATCTATCAGCTTTCATACTGCCAACATAGACAAAAGTAGCATACTCTAGATGTCCTTGTACAAGCATTCAAAGGTGTATGAACTGAGGATGGTCCATTATAATGCTCCACTGAATTTCTTTCCTACAAAAGAACCAAACTTTGTTATTTTTGTTAGCATAGTGAGAAAAACTAGGGAATCTTTGGATAGTTCTCTGAGAGTTATGTTGAACCAATAGTTCAAGTATAGTAAAGCACCACAAATTGTATTTTTTGTTGAGATGAATGAGTCTTTTTAAAGACTGAGGCTGGGCTATGCCCCCTGATATTCCAACAAAGCATATTAATCATGGGGAGGGAATATTATGGGGAGAAGGCTGAGATCTTGATTGGGTCCTTCCTCTAGAAGGAGGAGGTCCCCCAATTTTCAAATTTTCTGTGAACCCAATATTACCATCTCTTAATTTTTGTACTATATATATATATATATATAATGCTGAAATGTTTAATCTTATTAAAAATTTGAGTTTGTGGGAGGGGAGATTGAGCAAAGGAAAATATGTTGAGATTGTCATACCTATTTTATACTCTTTTTAATGGAATATTGCACTTTAAAGAAAAGTATTTTTGATGTTTTGTTGCAGGAATGATGAATTAGGGTCATTGGAGCTAAAGAAAGGTATTTTTGATGTTTTGTTACAGGAATGATGAATTAGGGTCATTGGAGCAAAACAATGAAAAAAGGAGTGAATTTGGAGCAAAAAGGACCAAAATGTAAAGATTTGAACTAGGGCGCCGACGGTGAGATTTTCCCGAGACTCCAGAATTAATTCACTTAGAAGGCTCACCAACGGCGCCCTCGAGGCCTCCACTGGCGAGATCAACAGTTATGTCCAATTAGGCATTGGATAAGGATGAATTTTGAAGGGATTCTTAGGCAACTCTTGGGAAAGCTCATCGACATCTTTAAAGAGAAGACTTTGGCAGAAAATAGAAAGGAGAGACTCCAAATTAAAGTGTAAAAAAAGTGTAGAGAGTCTAAATTGTGAGGAATTCTTCCACGGATTGTAAGAGTGGAGGGAAAGTGAGAGATTTCTTCCTCCTTGCCTCTTTGAAGTGGAATTTTGTGTGCTGTAAAGAAAGGAAGAGATTCAAAGGAACTTCGAGGGGTTTTCTTGAGGAGAAATTAGAGATAAGTTTTTTTATTATTGTAGTTTATATGACTTTTCTTTTATATATGAATTTCGAGTTTTGCTGTGTTCTCACCATGAGATCTGAGTAGTTTTCTCTAATGAATTCTGAGTTTTGTTGTATTTTCTCCATGAGTTCTGAGTAGTTTTCTCTGTCTTTCTCATTGTCTTATTTGTTGTGTTTTCCCCATGAGATATGAGTAGTTTTCTTTGTCTTTCTCCTTGTCTTGAGATTTTGAAATGGTGATTTGAATTGGTGAAGCCATGAAAATGTTTAAGAAATTGTGATGATCTTTTTATTTTGACCATAATTTTCTTTCAATCTGGACAATTGATTTGTTAAAATATGTTGAGTTTTACAACTAAAGTAAAGATTACATCCAAGATTCATGGATGTCAAATATCTTGGAAGTTGGGTGCAAATAATTAGGTAAATAAAATTATTGGGTGTAGAATTGGAGATATTTGAGTGACAGACTAAAATCCCTAATTTGGTCCTGCCGTTTGGGTGCTGAAGTGTAGATGTTAGCCCTCAGGCAAGCGGAACGTGGGAGCTCCGAAGTGAGAGCCGGTATCCTCCCAGCCTAGCCGCAGATTCAGTAAAAAAGCGAATGTAAAATCCCCAATTCAATCCTATCGTTTGGGTGCTGATGTGTAGATGTTAGCCCTCAGGTGAGGGGAACGTGTTTTGGTCCTATCGTTTGGGTGCTGATGTGTAGATGTTAGCCCTCAGGTGAGGGGAACGTGGGAGATCCTATCGTTTGGGTGTTGAAGTGTAGATGTTAGCCCTCAGGTGAGGGGAACGTGGGAGCTCCATGGGTGTTGAAGTGTAGATGTTAGCCCTCAAGCGAGGGGAACGTGGGAGCTCCGAAGTGAGAGGTGGTGTTGAAGTGTAGATGTTAGCCCTCAGGCAAGGGGAACGTGGGAGCTCCGAAGTGAGAGCCAGTATCCTCCCAGCCTAGCCGCAGATTCAGTAAACAAGCGTAGGATTAGTCAATGTTCTTTATTCCTGGACCAAAGGGTAAGGAATAGGTATGCTCCTATTTAGTACAACACAAATTGAACTGATTCACTTTATCCATTCATTATAATTTCTTGACAAGGAGAAGGATGCTTTCTTATATATTATCACGTTAGAGCCTTCATTAGTATAATTAGTTATTTAATAGTTATTAAAATTACATATTAATTTCAATTGCCTATTAGTGACAGATAAACAAATTGAATTTCATTATTGCGATTAAAGTATTGCTTTTCTAAAATTTTAGTTCATTGTTCTAATATTACTCCCTGTGGGATCGATATCTAGGACTCCATTAAAGCCCTATATTACTTGAGCGATACATTTACTCACGTTGATATGTGTGACTTTACAATTATTGAAAATTTATTACATCCATGTTTATCACATCTATAACTGTTATTAAGTTTTGGTACAATTGCTAAGGAATTAAATCTTTTAGCAGTAATATTAAATAATTATATTTTTAAGCATATATAAAGTCACGGTCAAGTTTTTGGCGTCGTTGTCGGGGAGTAAATAAAAATCATAATTAGAGTAACGGACAAATTAGAATATTAGAAAATTTTTACTTGAATTGCAACTTATTTTTATATTTAGTTAACTGTTTTACTGTGTAATGATTTCAAATTGTATGCAAAAATTTGGACCTGAAAATCTTATACCCTACGATTTGTAATTAGAACGCACTGTTAGAAAAATTAGAGGATTAAGAACCTAGAAATTCTGATACAATGGAAAACAACATGAACAATCAAGGAATAGAAAATGAACACCAACCTAGACCCCTACGAGATTATGCAACCTAGACCCCTACGAGATTATGTCATTATGGGATGAATTATTCTTCAACACCTCTTATGATGGAAGAAAATTCATCTGGGCAATTTGTGGATGTTCAACCTTCATATGAGACCTTAAATGCTATTAATAGACCCAACAACCCATATTCAAACTATTATAACTCAGGTTGGAAGAATCATCCAAATTTTAATTGGAATAATAATTCTTCTACAAATCAATAATGGGCAAACAACC
>JXCR01136428.1:212699-236514 GCA_002079205.1 Phalaenopsis hybrid cultivar | reverse complement strand
TTTTTGCATGGAAATTAGTGAACATCTATTGAATGAACATTTTAAAGAATATTTTGAAGAGAAAGAACAATTTGAAGAGAGTAATGAAGTTATTTTGGACGAATTAGAAACAAGAATTAGATTATGTTCAGGAAAGATTTGAGATGTTGGATATTACAAAAAATGCTGATAAAAATCTATTTTATTATGTTCAAGAAAGATTTGAGATGTTGGATATTACGGAAAATGCTGATAAGAATCTATTTTTATGTTCAGGAAAGATTTGAGATGTTGGATATTACAGAAAATGCTGATAAGAATCTATTTCCGTCAATTATAAAACCTCTTGAACTTGAGTTAAAAATATTGCCTAGCCACTTGAAGTATGTATTTCTGGGAGACTCATCTACATTACCTGTTATTATATCTTCAGAATTAAATTATTTGCAAGAGCAAAGACTGTTAGATACATTGAAATAATATAAGAAAGCTTTTGGTTGGACCTTAGCTGATATTAAGGGAATCAGTCATTTGATATGTATGCACAAAATTATACTAGATGAACAATATAAACCAAGAGTTGATCCACAAAGGAGATTAAAACCAATGATGAAAGAAGTAGTTAAGAAGGAAATTTTGAAATGATTAGACATTGGAACTATATTTCATATTTCAGATAGTGCGTGAGTAAGTCCAATTCATTGTGAAACTAACAAAGGGGGAGTGACCGTTGAAACAAAAGAAAATAATGAATTAATACCTATCAGACAAGTTGTGGGTGGCGTATTTAATTGATTATAGAAAATTAAACACTGCCACCAAGAAAGATCACTTCCCTTTACCTTTTTTAGACAAATAGTAGATAGGCTTGTTGCGCACAAATATTTTTGTTTCTTAGATCGATATGTCAGTTACCATCAAATTCCTATTGCTCATGAGGATCAAGAAAAGATAACATTAGTCTTTTTGTAACTTTTACTTTTTGAAGAATGCCTTTTGGATTATGTAATGCACCTACAACAATCTAGAGATGTATGAGGTCCATATTTAGTAAGTTAATTGATGATGGATTAGAAGTATTTATGGATGATTTCTCTATATTTGGAACATCAATTGACACATACTTAAATTATCTTGAAAAAGTTTTGGAGTTACGCGAAAGAACTAATTTGGTTCTGAATTGGAAGAAATGTTAATTTATGGTTGTAGGAGGAATTGTGTTAGGGCATAAAATTTCAGAAGATGGAATAGGCAGACCCTACAAAAATTCAAGTTATATCTAAACTAACACCTCCTACTAATGTAAGAGAGGTCAGGAGTTTTCTTGGACATGTTGGTTTTTACAGGCATTTTCTTAAAGATTTTTCAAAAATTACCAAACCTCTATGCCAACTTTTAGGAAAGGACAAGAAATTTGAATTTTCTAAAAGCTGTTTAAATGTTTTTGAGTTATTAAGGGAAAAAATTAATCACAGCCCCTATTATGGTTTTAACATGCCTTTGAGTTATTAAAGGAAAAATTAATCACAACCCCTATTATAGTTTCACCTAACTAAAGCCTTTGAGTAATTAAAGAAAAAATTAATCACAGCCCCTATTATAGTTTCACATAACTGGGAACATTTGAACTGATGTGTGATGCTAGTGATTATGTTATTGGAGCTGTTCTTGGACAAAGGTATGAAAAGATTATTTTGAACTGATGTGTGATGTTAGTGATTATGCTATTGGAGCTGTTCTTGGACAAAGGTATGAAATTTTAAAGGAAAAATTAATCACAACCCCTATTATAGTTTTACCTAACTGAGAGAAACCATTTGAACTGATGTGTGATGCTAGTGATTATGCTATTGGAGCTGTTCTTAGACAAAGGTATGAAAAGATTTTTAAAGTCAAAATTAATCACAAGCCCTATTATAGTTTCACCTAACTGGGAGAAACCATTTGAACTGATGTAAGATGCTATATTATGCTATTGGAGCTGTCCTTGGACAAAGGTATGAAAAGATTTTTAAAGTTATATACTACTCTATTGGAGCTGTCCTAACTGGGAGAAACCATTTGAACTGATGTGTGATGCTAGTGATTATGCTATTGGAGCTGTGGGACAAAGGTATGAAAAGATTTTTAAAGTTATATACTACGCTAGTAGAACTCTTAATGATGCAAAAATTAACTATACTGTTACTGAAAAAGAGTTACTGACTATTGTGTATGCATTGGATAAATTTAGAAATTATTTAATTAGAGCTAAATGTGTTGTGCACACTGATCACTCTGCTATTAAATATCTGATGCGAAAGAAGGATGCCAAATCAAGGTTAATTAGATGGATACTTTTGATGCAAGAATTTGATCTTGTGGTTATTGTTAAAAAGGGAACTGATAATCAAATTGCTGATCATTTGAAAAGATTAGAAAATCATGAATTATCTGATACCGACAATGAAATTACAGACAATTTTCCTGATGAACAACTTTATAATATTTATGATTGGAAAATACCATGGTATGCTGATATTATTAATTATATTTTAAGTGATATTTTTCCACCTATGCTGACACTACAACAACAAAGGAAATTCATTCATGATGCAAAAGCATATTTTTGGGATGAGCCTTATTTATATAAATAATGTGAGGATCTGATTATGAGAAGATGTGTACCTTATGAAGAAACTGAGCTAATAAAATGTCATGATTCTGAATTTGGAGGACATTTTGGGAGCGATAAAACTGCTTATAAAATTTTAAATGTCATGATTCTGAATTTGGAGGACATTTTGGGATTGATAAAACTGCTTATAAAATTTTACGAGTAGGATTTTATTGGCCTACTATCTTTAGGGATGTTTATAGATGCATAAAAACTTGTGATTGATGTCAACGAGTAGGCAACATATCTAGAAGAAATGAAATGCCTCTGAATTTCAGGTTAGAAGTTGAGATCTTTGATGTTTGGGGATTAGATTTCATGGGACCATTTATTCCTTCATTTGGGAACTTATATATATTTATTGTGTAGACTACGTTTCATAGATTTTAATGAAATGCCTATGAATTTCATGTTAGAAGTTGAGATCTTTGATGTTTGGGGATTAGATTTTATGGAAACCATTTACTTCTTCAGAAGTTGAGATCTTTGATGTTTGGGGATTATATTTTATGGGACCATTTATTCCTTTATTTGAGGAACGAAGTTGAGATATTTGATGTTTGGGGATTAGATTTTATGGGACCATTTATTCCTTCATTTGGGAACTTGATATATATTTAAATTTCATGTTAGAAGTTGAGATCTTTGATGTTTGGGGATTTGATTTCATGGGACCATTTATCCCTTCATATGGGAACTTATACATATTAGTTGCGTAGACTTACGTTTCTAAGTGGATTGAAGCACAAGCTTTACCTCGTTGTGATGCTAAAAGTGTTTCAAGTCTCTAAGTGGATTGAAGCACAAGCTTTACCTCGCTGTGACGCTAAAAGTGTTTCAAGATTCGATTGAAGCACAAGCTTTACCTTGTTGTGATGCTAAAAGTGTTTCAAGGTTTTTAATGAAAATTATTTTCACTAGATACGAAATGCCTAGAATGATTATCACTGACGTGGGATCCCATTTTAGGAATAAATACATTCATAGATTGGCAAAAAAATTTAATATTATTCATAGAATCTCTACTGGCTATCATCCTCAAACCAGTGGGTTAGCAGAAGGTTCTAATTGAGAGATTAAACAAATACTTGAAAAGGCTGTAAACCCTAGTAGAATAGATTGATCCACTAGACTGGATATTGCATTATGGGCTTACAGGACTGCTTATAAAACTCCTATTGGAATGAATCCTTACAGAATGATTTTTGGAAAGACTTGTCACTTACCAGTAGAATTGGAGCATAAATGAATCTTATGATAACAGCGAGCCCAACGGCGTCGACGACGAGATTTTCCCAAAACTCTAGAATTAATTCACTTAGAAGGCCCACCAACGGTGCCCTAAAGGCCGCCGACGGCGAGATCATAGGTTATGTCAAATTAGGCATTGGATAATGACGAATTTTGGAGGGGTGCTTATGTAACTCTTGCGAAAGCTCATCCGCATCTTTAAAGAGAAGACTTTGGCCAAAAATAGAAAGGAGAGACTCCGAATTGAAGTGTAAAAAAAGTGTAGAGAGTCTAAAATGTGAGGAATTCTTCAAGAGATTGTAAGAGTGGAAGGAAAGTGAGTGATTTCTTCCTCCTTGCCGCTTCGAAGAGGAATTTTGTGTGCTGTAAAGAAAAGAAGAGATTCAGAGGAACTTTGAGGAGTTTTCTTGCGGAGAAATTAGAGATAAGTTTATTTATTGTTATAGTTTGTATGACTTTGCTTTTATATTTGAATTCAGAGTTTTGTTGTGTTTTCCCCATGAGATCTAAGTAGTTTTCTCAGTCTTTTATCATAAGATTTGTGAAATGGTGATTTTAATTGGTGAAGCCATGAAAATGTTTAAAAAATTGTGATGATATTTTCACTTCGATGTTAATTTACTTTCAATCTGGCCAATTGATCTGTTAAAATATGTTGAGTTTTATAACTAAAGTGAAGATTACATCCAAAATTCAGGGAGGTCAAAGCCCTTGGAAGTTGGGTGCAAATAAATAGGGAAATAAAATTATTGGCCGTAGAATTGGAGATTTTAGAGTGACAGACTAAAATCCTCAATTCAGTTCTATTTGGGTGCTGAAGTGTAGATGTTAGCCCTCAGGCGAGGGGAACATGGGAGCTCCGAAGTGAGATCCGGGGTGCTGATGTGTAGATGTTAGCCCTTAGGCAATTGGAGATTTTAGAGTGACATACTAAAATCCCTAATTCGGTCCTATCCTGGGTGCTGAAGTGTAGATGTTAGCCCTCAGGCGAGGGGAACATGGGAGCTCCGAAGTGAGATCCGGGGTGTGTGTAGATGTTAGCCCTCAGGTGAGGGGAACGTGGGAGCTCCAAAGTGAGAGCCGGTATCCTCTGATGTTAGCCCTCAGGTGAGGGGAACGTGGGAGCTCCGAAGTGAGAGCCGGTATCCTCCCAGACATGTTAGCCCTCAGGTGAGGGGAACGTGGGAGCTCCGAAGTGAGAGCCGGTATCCTCCCAGCTTTTAGCCCTCAGGCGAGGGGAACGTGGGAGCTCCGAAGTGAGAGCCGGTATCCTCCCAGCCTAATAGCCCTCAGGCGAGGGGAACATGGGAGCTCCGAAGTGAGAGCCGGTATCCTCCCAGCCTAGTCAGCCCTCAGGCAAGGGGAACGTGGGAGCTCCGAAGTGAGAGCCGGTATCCTCCCAGCCTAGCTACGAGCCCTCAGGTGAGGGGAACGTGGGAGCTCCGAAGTGAGAGCCGGTATCCTCCCAGCCTAGCCTCAGTGACAGACTAAAATCCCCAATTCAGTCCTATCGTTTGGGTACTGATGTGTAGATGTTAGCACTCAGGTGAGGGGAACGTGGGAGCTCCGAAGTGAGAGCCGGTATCCTCCCAGCCTAGCCACAAATTCAGTAAACAGGTGAGGGGAACGTGGGAGCTCCGAAGTGAGAGCCGGTATCCTCCCAGCCTAGCCACAGAATCGGGGCGTAGAATTGGAGATTTTAGAGTGACAAACTAAAATCCCCAATTCGATCCTATCATTTGGGTGCTGAAGTGTAGATGTTAGCCCTCAAGTGACTAAAATCTCTAATTCGGTCCTATCGTTTGGGTGCTGATGTGTAGATGTTAGCCCTCAAGTGAGGGGAACGTGAAAGCTCCAAAGTGAGAGTCGGTATCCTCCCAGCCTAGGAAATAAAATTATCGGGCGTAGAATTGGAGATTTTAGAGTGACAGACTAAAATCCTCAATTGAAATAGGGAAATAAAATTATCGGGCTTAGAATTGGAGATTTTAGAGTGATAGACTAAAATCCCCAATTCAATCCTATTGTTTGGGTGTTGAAGTGTAGATGTTAGCCCTCAGGTGAGGGGAACGTGAGAGCTCCAAAGTGAGAGCCATTATCGGGCGTAGAATTGGAGATTTTAGAGTGACAGACTAAAATCCTCAATTCGGTCCCATTTGGGTGCTGAAGTGTAGATGTTAGCCCTCAGGCGAGGGGAACATGGGAGCTCCGAAGTGAGATCCGGGGTGTGTGTAGATGTTAGCCCTCAGGTGAGGGGAACGTGGGAGCTCCAAAGTGAGAGCCGGTATCCTCTGATGTTAGCCCTCAGGTGAGGGGAACGTGGGAGCTCCGAAGTGAGAGCCGGTATCCTCCCAGACATGTTAGCCCTCAGGTGAGGGGAACGTGGGAGCTCCGAAGTGAGAGCCGGTATCCTCCCAGCTTTTAGCCCTCAGGCGAGGGGAACGTGGGAGCTCCGAAGTGAGAGCCGGTATCCTCCCAGCCTAATAGCCCTCAGGCGAGGGGAACATGGGAGCTCCGAAGTGAGAGCCGGTATCCTCCCAGCCTAGTCAGCCCTCAGGCAAGGGGAACGTGGGAGCTCCGAAGTGAGAGCCGGTATCCTCCCAGCCTAGCTACGAGCCCTCAGGTGAGGGGAACGTGGGAGCTCCGAAGTGAGAGCCGGTATCCTCCCAGCCTAGCCTCCCCTTAGGCAATTGGAGATTTTAGAGTGACATACTAAAATCCCTAATTCGGTCCTATCCTGGGTGCTGAAGTGTAGATGTTAGCCCTCAGGCGAGGGGAACATGGGAGCTCCGAAGTGAGATCCGGGGTGTGTGTAGATGTTAGCCCTCAGGTGAGGGGAACGTGGGAGCTCCAAAGTGAGAGCCGGTATCCTCTGTAGATGTTAGCCCTCAGGTGAGGGGAACGTGGGAGCTCCAAAGTGAGAGCCGGTATCCTCCTAGCCTAGCAGCAATTCAAAAAACAAGCATAAGATTAGTCGATGTTATTTATGCATGGACCAAAGGGTAAAGAATAGGTATGCTTTTATTTGGCACAATACAAATTGAACTGATTCACTTTATCCATTCACTATAATTTCTTGAGAAGGAGAAGGATGCTTTCTTATATATTATCACAATAGAGCCTTCATTAGTATATATAGTTATTTAATAGTTTTTAAAAATACATATTTATTTTTATTACCTATTAGTGACAGATAAGCAAATTGAATTTTGTTGTTGCGATTAAAGTATTACTTTTCTAAAATCTTAGTTCGTAGTTCTGATATTACTCCCTATGGGATCGATATCTAGGACTCCATTAAAGCCCTATATTACTTGAGCGATACGTATACTTGGGTTGATAAATGTGACTTTACAATTATTGAATATTTATTACATCCATATTTATCGAATCTATAACAATTATTATGTTTTGGTATAGTTGTTGATGAATTAAATTTTTTAGTTGCAGTATTAAATTTTTATAATTTTAACACTGTCGTTGTCGGTCCCAAGCCCGGATGAGAAAAGTGGATGGTTGCGTTAGGTTGTNCAGGGATCGACTTTAAGCCCATATCTTTTTGCTTTAGTTATGGATGGTCTTACTAGACATCTACAAGAGGATANGTGGAAGGAAAGATAAAATATAAGAAGTTATGTTATAAAAATTGGTTTAAATATAAAAGCTTAGAGAACTAGAGAAAATATCAAACGACCCGCAGGGAGTCCAATAGAACAATTTGTGACGNGTTAGATACATTGAAAAGATATAAGAAGGCTTTTGGTTGGACCTTAGCTGATATTAAGGGAATCAATCCTTCAATCTGCATGCACAGAATTATATTAGATGAACAATATAAACCAAGAGTTGATCCATAAAGGAGATTAAACTCGCACAAAATTATATTAGATGAATAATATAAACCAAGAGTTGATCCACAAAGGAGATTAAATCTGATGATGAAAGAAGTGGTTAAGAAGAAAATTTTGAAATGGTTGGACACCAGAATTATATATGCTATTTCAGATAGTGTGTGGGTAAGTCCAATTTAGTGTTCCTAAGAAAAGAGGAGTGACTGTTGAAACAAAAGAAAATTAAGAATTAATGCTATCAGACAAGTTACTGGGTGGCGTATTTGTATTGATTATAGAAAATTAAACACTGCCACCAGAAAAGATCACTTCGCTTTACCCTTTTTAGATCAAATAGTAGATAGACTTGCTGGGCACAAATATTTTTGTTTTTTAGATAGATATACCAGTTACCATCAAATTCCTATTGCACCTGTGGATAAAGAAAAGTCAACATTTACTAGTCCTTTTGGAACTTTTGTTTTTCGAAGAATGTCTTTCGAATTATGTAATGCACCTGCAACATTCTGAGATGTATGATGTCCATATTTAGTAAGTTAATTGATGATGGATTGGAAGTATTTATGGATGGTGTTTTTGCTTTTCGAAGAATGCCTTTTGGATTATGTAATGCACCTGCAACATTCCAGAGATGTAAGTTAATTGATGATGGATTGGAAGTATTTATGGATGATTTCTTTGTATTTGGAACATCATTTATTAATTGATGATGGATTGGAAGTATTTATGGATGATTTCTCTGTATTTGAAACATCATTTGATATGATGGATTGGAAGTATTTATGGATGATTTCTCTGTATTTGGAACATCATTTGACGCATGCCTAAATTATCTTGAAAAAGTTTTGGAGTTATGCAAAAGAACTAATTTGGTTCTAAATTGGGAGAAATGTCAATTTATGGTTGCAGGAGGAATTATATTTAGGCATAAAATTTCNCTAATTTATTTTTAAAAAATAATTTATGCATCAAATTAATGTGAAAATTATTCCACATAATTCTCCTCTGTTCAANATTGGAATAACAATTTTTCTACAAATCAACAATGGGCAAACAACCTAGTGAACCCATTAGGAAATTCATCCAGCAAAGGAAATGTTAACTATAGACCTTCATATCCTCCAGGATTTAACAGTAACATTCAAATTAAGGAAAAGAAGTTATTTATGGAAGAGCTGATATTAAACATGGGTCAACAATTGCAGAATCAAGAAAATCAATTTCAAATTCAAGGAAATCAATTACAAAATCAAGGAACTGCTATCAAGAATATTGAAAATCAATTAGAGCATTTTGCTACTGCGCTTAGTAACCGAACATTAGGAACTTTTTGTAGTACTGTGGAACCAAATCCTAAAGATCGAAGAAAAGAACAGATGAAAGCGATACAATTACAAAGCGGAAAAGAATTGGAAAAAAGAGTGCAAAAAGAAACGGAAACTGAAAAAGAGAAAGTGGATACCGATAATGAAAAGGATCATGAGTACCCAGATTTAGAATATTCACTTGCACCAATGAAAATTACTGTGGAGAAACCACCACCACCGTTTCCTCAAAGATTGAAGCAACAACAATAGATTAAACAATTTTCCAAATTTTTAGAAATTCTTAAGAAGTTAACGGTAAATATTCCCTTCGTAGAAGCTGTAGAGTAAATGCCCAATAAAGTGAAATTTATGAAAGATATTCTGAAAAAGAAAAGGAAGTTCACGGATAACAAAACTGTTGCACTTAGCAAAGAGTGTAGTGCAATTATTCAGAAAAAACTTTCAAAAAAATTAAAAGATCCTGGTAGTTTCACTATACCATGTGTTATCGGTGAAAAATTTTATGGAAGAGAATTTGGAATTCTTAATCTTATGCCTCTATCAATTTTCAAAAGATTAGGATTAGGAGAAATCTCACCTACTTCTATAACTATTCAATTAGCGGATCGTTCAGTTACATATCCTAAGGGAGTTATAGCAGATGTGTCAGTAAAAGTTGATAAATTTATCCTTCATGTGGATTTCATTGTTTTAGATATGGAGGAAGAAAAAGAAATACCTATCATTTTAGGCTTCTTATGGATTTCATTGTTTTAGATATGGAGGAAGATAAAGAAATACCTATCATTTTAGGGACCTTTCCCATGGATTTCATTGTTTTAGATATGGAGGAAGATAAGAAAATACCTATCATTTTAGGGAGATCATTTTAATCATTGTTTTAGATATGGAGGAAGATAAAGAAATACCTATCATTTTAGGGAGACCATTTTTTGTTTTAGATATGGAGGAAGATAAGGAAATACCTATCATTTTAGGGAGACCATTTTTTGCTATTGTTTTAGATATGGAGGAAGATAAAGAAATACCTATCATTTTAGGGAGAGCATTTTTAACTACCTTATTTTAGATATGGAGAAAGATAAAAAAATACCTATCATTTTAGGGAGACCATTTTTAGCTACTCGAAAAGCTATGATAGATGTTCAAAAAGGAGAATTAACTATGAGAGTTAATGATCAAGAAGTGGCTTTTAACATTGCAAAATCTATGAAAAGGAAGATAAAGAAATACCTATCATTTTAGGGAGACCATTTTTAGCTACTGGAAAAGCTATTGAGATGTTCAAAAAGGAGAATTAACTATGAGAGTAAATGATCAAGAAGTGACTTTTAACATTGTGAAATCATATGTTTAAAAAGACCTATCATTTTAGGGAGACCATTTTTAGCTACTGGAAAAGTTATGATAGATGTTCAAAAAATATATTAACTATGAGAGTTAATGATCAAGAAGTGACTTTTAACATTGTGAAATCTATGAAATACCATACTGTTGAAAGAGATAATGAATGTTTTCGCATGAAAATTAGTGAACATCTATTGAATGAACATTGTAAAANCCCAGTGAACCCATTAGGAAATTCATCCAACCAAGGAAATGTTAACAATAGACCTTCTTATCCTCCAGGATTTAACAGTAACGCTCAAATTAAGGAGAAGGAGTTGTCTTTAGAAGAGCTGATATTAAACATGGGTCAACAACTATAGAATCCTCAAATTAAGGAGAAGAAGTTGTCTATGGAAGAACTGATATTAAACATGGGTCAACAGTTATAGAATCAAGCAATTACAGATTCAAGGAAATCAATTACAACATCAAGGAACTGCTATTAAGAATATTGAAAAACGTATCTATGGAAGAGCTGATATTAAACATGGGTCAACAATTATAGAATCAAGGAAATCAATTATAGATTCAAGGAAATCAATTACAACATCAAGGAACTGCTATTAAGAATATTGAGAACCAATTAAGGAATTCAAGGAAATCAGTTACAAAATCAAGGAACTGCTATTAAGAATATTGAAAATCAATTAGGGCATATCGCTACTGCACCAAGGAACTGCTATTAAGAATATTGAAAATCAATTAGAGCATATCGCTACTGCGCTTAGTAAGCAAACATTAGGAACTTTTCCTAGTACTGTGGAACCAAATCATAAAGATCAAGGAAAAGAATAGATAAAAACAATACAATTACGAAGCGAAAAAGAATTGGAGACAAGAGTACAAGAAGAAACGGAAACTGAAAAAGAGAAAGTGGATACCGAAAAAGAAAAAGATCATGAACACCCAGATTTAGAATATACATTTACACCAATGAAAATTATTGTTGAGAAACCTCCACCACCGTTTCCTCAAAGATTGAAGCAACACAAAGAGAATAAACAATTTTCCAAATTTTAAGAAGTTCTTAAGAAGTTAACGGTAAATATTCCCTTCGTAGAAGCTTTAGAGCAAATCCCCAATTATGTAAAATTTATGAAAGATATTTTGAAGAAGAAAAAGAGTTTCACTTATAACAAAACTGTTGTACTTAGCGAAGAGTGTAGTGCAATTATTCAGAAAAAGCTTCCTGAAAATTTTAAAAGATCCTGGCAGTTTCACTATACCGTGTGCTATCGGTGACAAATTTTATGGAAGAGCCTTATGTGATTTGGAAGCCAGCGTTAATCTTATGCCTCTATCAATTTTCAAAAGATTATGATTAAGAGAAGTCTCACTTACTTCTGTAACTCTTGAGTTAGCAGATCATTCAGTTTTTTTTCTGGGAGTTATAGAAGATGTGTTAGTAAAAGTGGATAAATTTATCTTTCCTGTGGATTTCATTGCTTTATAGAAGATGTGTTAGTAAAAGTGGACAAATTTATCTTTCCTGTGGATTTCATTATTTTAGATATGGAGGAAGATAGAAGATGTGTTAAAAATTTATCTTTCGTTACATATCCTAAGGGAGTTATAGAAGATGTGTTAGTAAAAGTTGACAAATTTATCTTTTTATGTTCATTATTTTAGATATGGAGGAAGATAAAGAAATACCTATCATTTTAGGGAGACCATTTTTATNTAGGATTAGGAGAAGTATCACCTACTTCTGTAACTCTTCAATTAGCAGATCGATCAGTTACATATCCTAAGGTAGTTATAGAAGATGTGTTAGTAAAAGTTGAANCCAAATCCTAAAGATCAAGGAAAAGAACAAATCAAAGTGATACAATTACGAAGTGGAAAAAAATTGGAAACAAGGTCACAGAAAGAAACAAAAACTAAAAAACAGAAAGTGAATACCGACAAAGAAAAATGTTCTGAATACCCAGATTTAGAATATCCACTTACACCAATGAAGATTACTGTGGAGAAATCTCCACTACCGTTTCCTCAAAGATTGAAGCAAAATAAACAGTTTTTCAAATTTTTAGAAATTCTTAAGGAGTTAACTGTAAATATTCTATTCGTAGAAGCTTTAGAGCGAATGTTAAATTATATGAAATTTATGAAAGATATTCTAAACAAGAAAAGGAAGTTCACGGATAACAAAACTGTTGCACTTAGCGAAGAGTGTAGTGCAATTATTCAAAAAAAGCTTCCTGAAAAATTAAAAGATCCTGACAGTTTCACTATATCGTGTGCTATTGGTGAAAAAATTTATGGAAGAGCTTTATGAGATTTGGGAGTCAGTATTAATCTTATGTCTCTATCAATTTTCAAAAGATTAGGATTAGGAGAAGTCTCATATACTTCTGTAACTCTTCAGTTAGCGGATCGTTTAGTTACATATCCTAAGAGAGTTATAGAAGATGTCTTAGTTAAAGTGAATAAATTTATACTGTGGATTTCATTGTTTTAGATATGGAGAAAGATAAAGAAATACCTATCATTTTAGGGAGACAATTTTTAACTATTGGAAAAGTTATGATAAATGTTCAAAAAGGTGAATTAACAATGAGAGTTAACGATCAAGAAACNTGCATTTGAAAGAGATAATGAATGTTTTCGCATGGAAATTAGTGAACATCTATTGAAAGAATATTTTANCTCTTTCGTTTTAAACTATGCAAAATATGGGGTCAGTTTGATTTCATACTTCAACGTCCTTCCGAAGCGGGCATGGGATTTTGATTCTAGCGACCAACAGCTTCTTACAGGCAAACCAAACCCAAAATAATCGCCGACATTTAGATATGGAGGAAGATAAAGAAATACTTACAAATTTATCTTTTCTATGGATTTCATTGTTTTAGATATGGAGGAAGATAAAGAAATACCTATCGTTAGGGAGACCATTTTTAGCTACTGGAAAAGCTATGATAGATGTTCAAAAAGGAGAATTAACCATGAGAGTGAATNAGTAACTGAACATTAGGAACT
The DNA here is from genome assembly GCA_002079205.1 of Phalaenopsis hybrid cultivar. Taxonomy (NCBI): domain Eukaryota; kingdom Viridiplantae; phylum Streptophyta; class Magnoliopsida; order Asparagales; family Orchidaceae; genus Phalaenopsis; species Phalaenopsis hybrid cultivar. Next base: position 223,078 of record JXCR01136428.1, on the reverse strand, counting down.
TTTCCTAGTACTGTGGAACCAAATCCTAAAGATCAAGGAAAAGAACAAATCGAAGAGATATAATTACGAAGTAGAAAAGAATTGGAAATAAGGGTGCAAAAAGAAACAACATAAACAGAATAAACAATTTTCTAAATTTTTAGAAATTCTTAAGAAGTTAACAGTAAATTTTCCCTTCATAGAAGCTTGAGAGAAAATGCCCAATTATGTGAAATTTATTAAAGATATTCTGAACAAGAAAAGGAAGTTCACGAATAACAAAACTGTTGCACTTAACAAAGAGTGTAGCATAATTATTCAGAAAAAGCTTCCTAAAAAATTAAAAGATCCCAACAGTTTCAATCATGTGCTATCGGTGAAAAATTTTATGGAAGAGCTTTATGTGATTTGGGAGCAAGCATTAATCTTATGTTATTGGTGAAAAATTTTATGGAAGAGTGGAGCCAGTTAATCTTATGCCTCTATCAATTTTCAAAAGATTAGGATTAGAAGAAGTCTCACCTACTTCTGTAACTCGTTAGTTAGCGCTGCCTCTATCAATTTTCAAAAGACTAGGATTAGGAGAAGTCTCACCTACTTCTGTAACTCTTTGCTATCGGTGAAAAATTTTATGGAAGAGCTTTATGTGATTTGGGAGCCAGCATTAATCTTACATATCGATGAAAAATTTTATGGAAGAGCTTTATGTGATTTGGGAGCCAGCATTAATCTTATGCCTATATCAATTTTCAAAAGACTAGGATTAGGAGAAGTCTCACCTACTTCTGTAACTCTTCAATTATCGCTTTATGTGATTTGGGAGCCAGTATTAACCTTATGCCTCTATCAATTTTCAAAAGACTAAGCTCTCACCTACTTCTGTAACTCTTCAATTAGCAGACCGATCAGTTACATATCCTAAGGGAGTTTTAGACCTTATGCCTCTATCAATTTTCAAAAGACTAGGATTAGGAGAAGTCTCACCTACTTCTGTAATCAATTAGCATCAATTTTCAAAAGATTAGGATTAGGAGAAGTCTCACCTACTTCTGTAACTCTACAGTTAGTTGATCGTTCAGTTAGTTATCTGGGAGTTATAGAAGATGTGTTAGTAAAAGTGGATAAATTTATCTTTCCTGTGGATTTCATTGCTTTATAGAAGATGTGTTAGTAAAAGTGGACAAATTTATCTTTCCTGTGGATTTCATTATTTTAGATATGGAGGAAGAGAAGATGTGTTAGTAAAAGTGGACAAATTTATCTTTCCTGTGGATTTCATTGTTTTAGATAATGAGGAATTTAGTAAAAGTGGATAAATTTATCTTTCCTGTGGATTTCATTGTTTTAGATATGGAGGAAGACAAAGAAATAGNAGTTATGTTGGACAAATTAGAAAATGAAGAATTAGATTATGTTCAGGAAAGATTTGAGATGCTAGATATTACGAAAAAATGCTGATAAGAATCTATTTACGTCAATTATAAAACCACTTGAACTTGAGTTGAACATATTGCTTAGCCACTTGAAATATGTGTTTTTGGGAGACTCATCTCCATTAACTGTGATTATATCTTCTGAATTAAATGATTTGCAAAAGCAAAGACTGTTAGATACATTAAAAAGATATAAAAAATCTTTTAGTTGGACCTTAGCTGATATTAAGGGAATCAGTCTTTCGATCTGTATGCACAAAATTAAATNGACGAATTAGAAAATGAAGAATTAGATTATGTTCAGGAAAGAATTGAGATGTTGGATATTACGGAAAATGGTGATAAGAATCTATTTCCGCCAATTATAAAATTAGATGAACTTGAGTTGAAAGTACTGCCTAGCCACTTGAAGTATGTGTTTTTGGGAGACTCGTCTACATGATCGGTTACTATATCTTCAGAATTAAATGATTTGCAAGAGCAAAGATANTTGGACAAATTAGAAAATGAAGAATTAGATTATGTTCAGGAAAGATTTGAGATGCTGGATATTATAGAAAATACTGATAAGAATTTATTTCCTTCAATTATAAAACCACCTGAACTTGAGTTGAAAATATTACCAAGCCAATTGAAGTATGTGTTTCTAGGAGACTCATCTATATTACCTGTTATTATATCTTCAGAAATAAATGATTTGCAAGAGCAAAGACTGTTAGATACATTAAGAAGATATAATAAAGCTTTTGGTTGGACCTTAGCTGATATTAAGGGAATCAGTCCTTCGATCTGTATGCACAGAATTATACTAGATGAACAATATAAACCAAGAGTTGATCCATAAAGGAGATTAAATCCAATGATGAAAGAAGTAGTTAAGAAGGAAATTTTGAAATGGTTAGACACTGGAATTATATATCCTATTTCAGATAGTGCGTGGGCAAGTCCAATTCATTCTGTTATTAAGAAAGGAGGAATGACTGTTGAAACAAAAGAAAATAATAAATTAATACCTATCAGACAAGTTACTGAGTGGCATATTTGCATTGATTATAGAAAATTAAATAGTGCCACCAGGAAAGATCACTTCCCTTTACCCTTTTTAGACCAAATAGAGAAAGACTTGCTGGGCACAAATATTTTTGTATTTTAGATGGATATACCAGTTATCATCAAATTCCTATTGCTTCTGAGGATCAAGAAAAGAAAATATTTACGAGTCCTTTTGGAACTTTTGCTTTTTGAAGAATGCTTTTTGGATTATGTAATGCACTTGCAACATTCTAGAGATGTATGATGTTCATATTTAGTAAGTTAATTGATGATGGATTGGAAGTATTTATGGATGATTTCTCTATATTTGGAACATCATTTGACGCATGCTTAAATTATCTTGAAGAAGTTTTGGAGTTATGCGAAAGAAATAATTTGGTTATGAATTGGGAGAAATGTTAATTTATGGTTGCAGGAGGAATTGTGTTAGGGCATAAAATTTCGGAAGATGGTATGAAAGTAGACCTTACAAAAATTCAAGTTATATCTAAACTAACACCTACCTTACAATTTATGGTTGCAGGAGGAATTGTGTTAGGGCATAAAATTTTGGAAGATGGTATGGAAGCTGACCCTGCAAAAATTCAATTATATCTAAACTAACACCTCCTACTAATGTAAGAAAGGTTAGGAGTTTTCTTGGACATGTTGGATTTTACTAATTACTAATGTAAGAGAGGTTAGGAGTTTTCTTGGACATGTTGGTTTTTATAGGCGTTTTATTAAATTTTTTCAAAAATTACTAAACCTTTGTGCCAACTTTTAGAAAAGGACAAGAAATTTGAATTTACTGAATGTTGTTTAATTGCATTTGAGTTATTAAAGGAAAAATTAATCACAGCCTCTATTATAGTTTCACCTAACTGAGAGAAACCATTTGAACTGATGTGTGATGCTAGTGATTTCGCTATTGGAGCTGTCCTTGGACAAAGATATGAAAAGATTTTTAAAGTTATATACTACGCCAGTAAAACTCTTAATGATGCACAAAATAACTATACTGTTATTGAAAAAGAGTTACTGGTCATTGTGTATGCTTTAGAAAAATTTAGGTCTTATTTAATTGGAGCTAAATGTGTTGAGCACACTGATCACTCCGCTATTAAATATCTGATGCAAAAGAAGGATGTCAAACCAAGGTTAATAGATGGATACTTTTGATGTAAAAATTTGATCTTGTGGTTATTAATAGAAAGGGAACTTAAAATCAAATTGCTGATCATTTGTCAAGACTAGAAAATCATGAATTATCTGACACCAATAATGAAATTACAGACAGTTTCCCGGATGAAAAACTTTGTAATATTAATGAGTGAAAATACCATGGTATGCTGATATTGTTAATTATATTGTAAGTGATATTTTGCCACCTATGCTGGCATTGCAACAACAATACCATGGTATGCTGATATTGTTAATTATATTGTAAGTGATATTTTGCCACCTATGCTGATATTGCAACTACCATGGTATGCTGATATTGTTAACTATATTGTAAGTGATATTTTGCTACCTATGCTGACACTGCAAATTCAAAGAAAATTCATTCATGATGTGAAAGCATATTTTTGGGATGAGCCTTATTTATATAAACAATGTAAGGATCTTATTATGAGGAGATGTGTACCTTATGAAGAAATTGATCTAATCATTCAGGAATGTCATGATTCTAAATTTAGAGGACAATTTGAGATTGATAAAACTGCGTATAAAATTTTACAAGCTGGATTTTATTAGTCTACTATCTTTAGAGAAGTTTATAAACACATTAAAACTTGTGATCGATGTCAAAAAGTAGGTAATATATCTAAAAGAAATGAAATGCCTCTGAATTTCATGTTAGAAGTTGAGATCTTTGATGTTTGGGGATTAGATTTCATGGGACCATTTATTCCTCCATTTGGGAACTTATATATATTAATTGCAATAGACTACGTTTCAAAGTGGATTGAAGCACAAGCTCTACCTCGTTGTGATGCTAAAAATGTTTCAAGATTTTTAATGAAAAATATTTTCACTAGATACGAAATGCCTAGAATGATTATCACTGATGGAGGATCCCATTTTAGAAATAATAACAATCAGAGATTGGCATAAAAATTTAATATTATTCATAGAATCTCTACTACCTATCATCCACAAACTAGTACAGAGATTGGCAAAAAAAGTTAATATTATTCATAGAATCTCTACTGCCTATCATCCTCAAACTAGTGGGTTAACTGAAGTTTCTAATAGAGAGATTAAACAAATACTTGAGAAGATTGTAAACCCTAGTAGAGTAGATTGGTCCACTAGGCTGGATACCACATTATGGGCTTACAAGGAACGCTTATAAAACTCCTATTGGAATGACTCCTTACAGACTTATTTTTGATGAATTCGGAAAGACTTGTCACATTGGGCGATTAAAGAATTCAATTATAATTTGAAAGATGCTTGTAAGAATTGGAGCATAAAGCATATTGGGCGATTAAAGAATTCAATTATAATTTGAAAGATGCAATTGGAGCATAAAGCATATTGGGTGATTAAAGAATTCAATTATAATTTGAAAGATGCTGGTGAGAGTTGGAGCATAAAGCATATTGGGTGATTAAAGAATTTAATTATAATTTGAAAGATGCTGGTGAGAAAAAACTCCGATTGGAATGACTCCTTACAGACTGATTTTTAGAAAGACTTGTCACTTACCAGTAAAATAAAAGCATATTGGGCGATTAAAGAATTCAATTATGATTTGAAAGATGCTGGTAAGAAGAGATTGTTACAATTAAATAAATTGAAAGAATTAAGAAATGAATCTTATGACAACAAAAAAATTTATAAGGAGAAACTAAAGTTTTGGCATGATTGGAAGATTAACCAGAATAACTTTGAACCAGGATAAGAAGTTTTGCTTTACAATATTAGGCTGAAGTTATTTCCTAAGAAATTGAATTCTTGTTGGTTAGGAACCTTTACTGTGACTCAAGTTTATACTTACGGAGCTGTTGAAATTGAAGATCAGAAGACTGGAGATAGATTTAAAGTAAATGGACATAAATTAAAACCATATTTTAAGAGTAAAAAACCAAATTTTAAAGAGGTTTTAATGATCAGTCAACCTGAATAACACCTGAATAGGACGGGCTGACGACGTTAAACCAAGCGCTTTATGAGAGGTAACCCATAATTATCTTTATTTTTACGGCGATTATAGTAGTTTTTATTTGAAATTATCATTAGTTTGTGGTAGTATTGAGCTATACTACTCTTATTTAGCCTTAAATCATAATAAAAATTGGATCCATAAAGAAAAATTGGAACACATTCGAACCAGAGCGAAACTGTGCAATTTTTGCCTTGGGCGTCAACGGTGCCGTCGACGCCGCCGATGGCGGGTTTTTCCCTAGAGTCCAGGCAATTAATTACAAAAGGCTCACCGACGGAGCCCTCCACCCCGCCGACGACGAGACCGGTGAGATGGCGGTTTCTAGAGTTTGAATGGTGGTTTTTGGGCGGGAATCACCCCTTTTAAACTTCCAAATTCAATTCCTACGTTCATATTTCCCCCAAAAATGAAGTGAAAGTCCACCAAATTCATTCCTATGGCATCCAATTCCCCTGATAATCCAAGAATGAGAGTGTTCATTCGGAGAAAGTTTATTAGTGCGGAAGCGCAACGAATCTTCAACAAGGTACTGACGAAGAAAAGATTGATCAAGGAACGAGGATTCGTAAATCGCAGATTGAATAATCCCTCTACGGAAATTGAAGAGATGATAGTGCAGCGAAGATAGGAAGTGTTGTGCTATACTACTGCCGCCGTGGTTGTTCCTGTGGTAAAGGAATTTTATGAAAATTTTCATGAAATCAACCAGGGAGTCATTTATGTGCGAGGTAGATGGATAACTTTCACTCATGCACGGATCAATGAATTATACATGATCAAGAACGTTCCTGTCTGCCATTATTCCAACTTCGTTCTGACAAGAAACCAGATGAATGAAATTTACCAATATTTAACGGACGAAACTGAAGACTGGGAAATGAGAGAAAACGGGTATGTTAGTTTTTCTGTGACACTCCTAAACCCCATTTTGAAACACTGGTACATCTTCATTTCTGCAAAACTGTTACCGACAATGAAGATCGGTAAAGTTTCTAAAGAAAGTGCTATTTTGAATTAATGCATCCAAATGGGACTGTCGGTCGATATTGGATCAATAATTGTGAAGTCAGTTTTGGGCCTGATCATTCATGGATCAACTTATGGGCTTGGACACCCTTCCACAATTTTCTCACATTGCAGTCAGTTCCAAGCATCCTACGAAAATTGGGAAAATGTACTTCTACCTTAGAAGCCTTTGGACCCAACTGAGAGATTCCCAACTTTTGAAGATGAAAATGACATAACTATTATGATAGATCAAGCGTCTTAGAATTCACTGCCAATTCAACCCTTTGTTCCTGATAAAACTTTGGTGATCCTGCATTGAATCAAGAAATTGGAGAAGGAGGTACAAAATGTCATGAATGCAATTAATAATATCTCCAATTTCTTCGATCATGTAGATTGGAGGATGAAAGAACATTTTGAGCACTCTGGACATTTAGAAGATAGTTTGATACGGCTAATAAGGAGGATGAAATTGATAGAAGAGGATTCTTCTGAAGAATTTCCATACCGCCCTTTTTAGAACCTCTTCGTTCATGTGCAATCAATAGGTGATCTCAAAGGAGAATCTAGTACTGAATCTAAAGAATAGTAGATTTATATTGCTACCTGTCTGTCTATGTATGTAATTTGATTTGAACTTTACATTTGCTTTGCTTTAGAATTATGCTTCAAGATCTTTGTATAATTGAGACTAAGCATAGAATGTTTTGTTTTCAGCATTTTGAGTGTTGTGGCTTGGATTGTGACACTGAATTAATGTATTGTAGTTGAGAAAATACTAAACTTAGGTGTGTTATGTAACGTAAATTGTAACTCTTGGAATTTATATATAAATGTGATGTTTTATGTTGTGAAAGTTTAATTGTGTTAAGTACATCATTTAATCACTTAAAATTAGGTCTACAATGATTGAACGGATGTCGTTGAGGCTTGAAATTGATCTAAATTGCAAAAATCTAGAAATTGAACCAAATCAATAAAGCCTGCCGATGGCACCCTCGACGCCGCCGACGGCGAACTTTTCCCGAGACTAAGGATATAATTTCAATAGAGCGCGCTAACAGCGCCGAATACCCCACCGACGGCAAGATCCCGAAAAAACACCTTTAACCGCAATTTTGATCAGTCAACCACCACTATTCATCATCCCCTTCCTCTGGAAAACATGATTTTTGACATAGAGCTTGAGAGATCTTGGATTGGGAGGCGATTTCAAAGCATTTAGACACCAGATTTGATCATCACTTTGTAAGAGCTTCAATCCAAACTAAAAATATTTGATTTTCACCATGGATTTCTTCCACATTGAGGAGATCCAAAAAATTTGAGAATGTGAAGAAAATATTTGGAAGGAATTCAAGGAACTTAGTGTTGAACTCTTAGAATTACTTTTGGAAGCCATTATTTACATATTTGAAGTGTATTTTGGAATTTTTCTATAATTGTGATTAGATTGAAATGGCTCCGTAACAAAAGAGACGACTTGAGTTTGACGAGTCTCACTTCATCAATGTGAAGAAATCAAGATTTACTTCAGTATTTGAAGGAAAGAAATGCATACAAGATCGAGTTTTTGAGAGTACAGGAGGAGAAATTGAACTAGTTATTACTGAGCGGAGCTGTGAAAACTTCTGTTACACCACTAATAAAGTTGTTGCAAATATTGTGAAAGAATTCTATGCTAATGTATTCTATTCTGAAGAAGGAAACATTCAAGTGCGGGGATTTCCTATTGAATTTAATGCCGCCCGCATTAACACCTTTTACGAAGTCTCAGACTCTTACAGCTGCCATTATGAATCCTTCAGTACTATGGAAGGCCCCCTGAATGATGTGATCAACTTTCTCACTGATGGGAAAGGAACATGGAAGATTAAGCAACGAGAATGGGTAAATTTTTTTGCTTCCATGCTGAATTCCACCTCTAAGGCGTGGCACTTTATTATTTCCTCTACTCTGTTACCAACTTATCACCATAGTAACGTAACTAGAGATAGAGCTATTCCGAATTTCTATNAAGCCCATTTTTTTAATTGAAAATCATCAAATGAGTTAATTAATATCAGAAATTACCCATTTANAAATTTTGAGTTGTCTTATATTTTAAAATGTTGTGAGGTATTTTTGTTTGAAATTTTGTTTTTTTGGTTTTGATTTTGTTTTATTTTTTAACATGCAAGTGTATACAGTAAGAAAAAAAAAGCAGTAGAAAAGTACAAGAAAGACTGTAAAACGCTGTAAACTGTAAAAGTGTAAAGGTATAAAAGTACAGTACGAAAGTACAAGAAAAACAACGCTGAAAAATTGTAAAAGTGTACCTAGAGTCTTCTCGTTCCACCACCTGAAACTCAAAATGCATGTCAGAGCATTTATGTATATATAGCTAAAAAGTAGTAGAAAAGTACAAGAAAGACCGTAAAACTCAGTAAACTATAAAAATGTACCTGACTTCCACCACCTGAAACTTAAAATGCATGTCAGAGCATTTATGTATATAGAGCTGGAAAAGTATCTTCTCGTTCCACCACCTGAAACTCAAAATGCATGTCAGAGCATTTATGTATATAGAGCTAAAGTAAAGTTTTGGAAATCTTCCTAACTCTATGTTGTATATTGGGTGTCCTTAAATTTTAAAGATAATATTATTAAGCGAAACATATTAAATTTAATAGATCCTTAAGGTATTCACCAGATTAAGAGTAGGGAGCAGGTCCATGCAACCTTCTTTATGTCTGGTAAAAGANCATGCAACCTTCTTAATGTCTGGTAAAAGGTCTTGGGTTCGTTTAAACTTTACTATGTTACTTAATAATCNGACATAATCAATAGAGCCCGCCGACGGCGCCCTCGACGCCGCCGATGGCTGGAATTTCCCGAGACTTAGGTTAAAAAACATAATAGAGCGCGCCGACGACGCCATCGACCCCGCCGTCGGCAAGATCGCAAAAATACCTCTTTAATTGTGATTTTGACCGGTCAACCGCCACTATTCATCATCCTCATTCCTCCTAAAAACACCATTTTCGAATTAGGGCTTGTTAAATCTTGGATTGGGAGACAATTTCAAGGCTTTTTTACATCGGATTTGATCTTCTTAAGGTAAGAGCTTCACTCCAAGTTAAAAATATTTGATTTTCACCATGTATTTCTTCCACATTGAGGAAACCCGAAAATTTGAAAATGTGAAGAAATTCTTGGAAGAAATTCATGGATTTTAATGTTCAACTCTTTGAATTACCATTGAAAGCCATGATTTACATATTAGAAGTAATTTTTGGAATTTTTTTTTAATTTCCNGGATTCAACTGAAGAATTTCCTTTCCGACTCTTCTACAACCTCTTCGTTCATGTGCAATCAATGGGTGATCTCAAAGGAGAAACAAGCACAGATTCTGATGAGCAGTAGATTTACTATGCTACCTTTATGTTTATATGTGTGTTTAAGTGTTATTTTATATTTGCTTTGCTTTAGAATTATGCTTATAGATCTCTGTATAGTTGAGACTAAGCATAAGTTGTTTTGTTTTTAGTGTTTTGAGTGTTGTGGCTTGGATTGCGACGCTAAATTAATATATTGAGGTTGAGAAAATACCAAATTTAGGTGTGTTATGTAATGTTTATTGTACCCCTTGGAATTTATATATAAATGTGATGTTTTGTTTTGTAAAATTTTANCCCATTTCCCATTTTGATTAAGCCTAAATGCTTATTAAGGCCAAAATGTCCAAAATTACAATTTTGCCCCTACAGGT
>JXCR01136428.1:151478-211432 GCA_002079205.1 Phalaenopsis hybrid cultivar | reverse complement strand
TAATTCCATATGAATGGAGAATTGAGAAACCCCTAACCCTAATTTATTTTTTAAAAATAATTTAGGCATTAAATTAATGTGAAAATAATTCCACATGAATCTCCTCTGTTCACTGAGCAAGAGGGTATTTTTATTTTATTGTTATGAATTTTCTATGCAAAGATATGGATTTTTAAAGTTTAGGGGTTATTTTCTGAATTTATTAAATACCCTTATTTATTTATTCAAACACGGGCTGATTGGATCCTCGGATCAGTCGAAGAGCCACGCGGCACGCTCCCATTTGACGCCGTCTTCTGAGTCAGCTGCCACGCGTCGCGTTGTATCGCATCAGATGACCATCCGACTTGATCTCCGCCGTCCATCCAATACACGTGAAAATGAACTGCATCCGTTCNGTGAGACGAACATATCTATACGGTTAATAAGCCATGAAATTAAGCCATTGTAAANCAAAACTGTTACCGACAATGAAGATCGGTAAAGTTTCTAAAGAAAGTGCTATTTTGAATTAATGCATCCAAATGGGACTGTCGGNAGACTGATATTGAGTATATAACATCAAGCTCACCTCTGTAGTGTTGGGCCTGAGCTTCGTAATAAGCTACCTCAAAATTTGAATACCTCTGAAGGTACTCACTATCATAATCATGTCGACGTTCTAAACCTCCAATCCTTTCATTTATTAATTCTATGCTCTTCCGCTGTAAGGTCAACTCATTCATCAAATCAGTGAGAGTAGGGGAACTAGAAAGTGGAAGGTCATAACTTGTAGAGGGGATATCTCTACTAGTAGAAGGTTCTTGACTCCTACTTCCAGTTCTCCATTTCTCATGAGATTCATAAGTTTTCAAATTGGTCTTACTAATACATTTCTCATTCTTCATCTCCTGTTTCCACTTCAAAAATTTGGCAAAGTGCATAAATAAGGTCAGGATGTCCTAGACCTCCACTTGTTTCACTCATTGTCGTAGTCAATATATTCTTAAGAATAATTCTCCCCACATTTATAGTTCTATTATTCTGAATACAAAAATTCAGAATAACTCTATCTCTAGTTACCTCACTATGGTGATAAGTCGGTAACAGAGTAGAGGAAATAAAATAATGTCACGCCTTAAAGGTGACATTTAGCATGAAAGCAGAAAAATTTACCAGTTCTCGTTGTTTAATCTTCCACGTTCCTTTCCCATCAGTGAGAAAGTTGATCACATCATTCAGGGGGTCTTCCATAGTACTGAAGGATTCATAGTGACAGTTATAAGAGTCCGGGACTTCATAAAAGGTGTTGATGCGGGCGACAGTAAATTTAACAGGAAATCCCTGCACTTGAACGATTCCATCTTCAGAATAGATTACGTTGGCGTAGAACTCCTTCACAACATTTGCATCAGCTTTGTTGGTAGTGTAACAAAAGTTTTCCCACCTCCGCTCGACAATAACTCTTTCAATCTCTCCTCCAAGACTCTCAAAAACTCGATCTTGTATACACTTCTTTCCTTTAAATACTGAAGTAAATCTTGATTAAGCTTTTGCATTGACGAAGAGAGAGTCGTCGAACACAATTCGTCTCTTTTGACTTGGAGCCATTTCAATCTAATAACAATTATAGAAAAATTCCAAAATTTACTACAAATATGCAAATAATGGCTTTCAATGGTAATTCTAAGAGTTCAACACTAAGATCCATGAATTTCTTCCCAAATTTTCTTCACATTCTCAAATTTTTCGGATCTCCTCAATGTGGAAGAAATCCATGGTGAAAATCAAATACTTTTAACTTGGAGTGAAGCTCTTACTTAGAGATGATCAAATCTGGTGTCAAAAAGCCTTTGAAACCGCCTCCCAATCCAAGATCTCTCAAGCCCAAGGTAAAAAATTGTGTTTTTAGGAGGACATGTATGATGAATAGTGACGTTTGACTGGTTAAAATCGCAGTTAAAGGTATTTTTCGCGATCTCATCATCGGAGGGGTAGATGGCGCTGTCGACGCGCTCTATTGAAATTTAAACAGAACTCTTAGGAAAAATCCGTCGTCGGCGGCGTCGAGGGCGTCGTCGGCGGGCTCTACTGATTTTGGTTCAAACCCCGAATTTTTGCGATTTTGATCAATTTCAAGCCTTAACAACATTCTTTCAATCATTATATAGACATAATTTTAAGTGACTAAATGATGTATTTATCACAAATAAACTTTCACAACACAAAACATCACTTATATATATAAATTCCAAGGGGTACAACATACGCTACATAACACACCTAAGTTTGGTATTTTCTCAACCTCAATACATTAATTCAGCGTCGCAATCCAAACCACAATACTCAAAACGCTGAAAACAAAATATTCTATGCTTGGTCTCAACTATACAGAGATCTAAGAACACAATTTTAAAGCAAATCAAATGCAAAGTTCAGACCAAAATACATAGATAGACAGACAGATAGTAATATAAATCTACTATTCATCAGACTCAGTACTAAATTCTCCTCTGAGATCACCCATTGATTGCACATGAACGAAAAGATTGTAGAAAGGATGTTGACCTCACTTTTGGTTGAGGTCTAGAAATTTCTTTAGTAGCCTAGGTCTAGCCACAGGACTTTCCTATTAACTAGTCTTAGAAAACTAGAAAATGTATCATCACCATTAGAAATTCAAAACTTTTCTCTTTGCTCAGCTTGAGATTCCACATATTCATCAGACTCAGTACTAAATTCTCCTCTGAGATCACCCATTGATTGCACATGAACGAAGAGGTTGTAGANAATGGGTTTACCCTATGAAACCCATTAGTAAAGCTAATTTGAAAAATTATGAATCCCATGAGAAATGGAGAAATGGAAGTAAGGGTCAAGAACCTTCTACTAGTAGAGATGTCCTCTCTACAAGTTATGACCTTCCACCTTCTAGTTCCCCTACTCTGACTGATTTGATGAATGAGTTGACCTTGAAGCAAAAGAGTGTAGAATTAATAAATGAAAGGATTGGAGGTTTAGAACGTTGACATGATCATGATAGTGAGTACCTTCATAGGCATTCAAATTTTGAGGTAGCTTATTACGAAGCTCAGGCCCGACACTACAGAGGTGAACCTGATGTTACTTTCCCTGAGTGATAGCTTACTACGAAGCTCAGGCCCGACACTACAGAGGTGAGCCTGATGTTACTTTTTCTGAATGCCCACGATATATTCAGTATCACCCCAATCCACCTGCTGATCAAGGAGATGAAGACATAGTTTGAGATTTTGATATCTGATAGTAATTGATGTACTTGTACTTGTACTTTTATTTTTGTGATCTTTTGTAATGCAAATGGATGTTTGTGTGTATTTGTACTTTCATTTTTATTGTTATGTTGTAATCAGATAATTTTTATTTTATTTTATAAAGTTAGTGTGGTAGTTAAACTTGCATGTGTAGTATAATGGATGTTGAGTAGTATTTTGTGAATTGTAATGTAATGTGATTTTTATTTTTGCATTTTAATTGTAATTATTTTGTTTAGTATTATGGTTGTGTTAGGAAATATTGTGTTTGTTTAATGTTTTAGTTTTGTACTTATTTCAATATTTCATTACCCAGCAATTTCTTTAATGATTTATATGTGTAGAAAGCTCATAATGTTACAGACCAGGTGAAGTAGAAATTTTAAAGACTGCAAAAATTTCAGAATGATGAAAATGCCTAAAATACTGAGGTATGATTTATATTTAGAGTTTTTCTTTCCACCTGTATCATTTTATATTGAAAAATTTAAGTTTAGGGGAGGGAAGAAAAAAATTAACTATTAGATGTCCTCTATTTAATTATTTCAAAAATTATTTATATGATTTTATGTAATGAATTTAATTCAGGTAACTATATTTTGTAGCTATTTAAATATTAAGGTAGATTTAAAGAAATTTTTTTGTAATGAAAATTAATTTTGTAACTTAAGATATTTAGCATAAGAGAATACGATTATAATTAACTATTTAAGGTAAAGGAAACTATATTTTGAAGTATTAAGAATCTAGAAATTCATTTGAGAAGAAAAGATTGGGGCTGAATGATGTAAAGGCTTTAAAATATTTATAAGATAAGGGAATGCTTTGAGTTGCAAATTTAGGGAAAGAAATGTGATGTTCAAAATCATTAAAGGCTATTCAGATATAGTAATCCTCACTTGAAAAAGGAAAAAGAAAGGATTGACAATAATCCCTGAAAAGAAAAGAAATATATATAGGATTGAAAGCAATCCAAATGAAAAAGAGAAAAGAAAGAAAAAAAAATATGGAAGTGAGGAGAAGCTTGAGGATATGCCTAATCAAAAATTGGCTTCACTGGACCTACCTAAAGGGAAAACCTAAATACATTCCTAAACTTATATTTATGGATTAGATCTTTTACTAGTAGTATTCTCATGAAATTCCTATCCTTTGGATATTCTCAGTGACTTAATATTACAACATATAGTCATTCTTGAAATCAATAGAAGACTAGAACTCTTAAACTTGATGACTAGATAAATCTTGTAGTTACAGAGTTAATTTAATTACTTGAATTTTTTCTAAAAATCTCACTATGGTATTTATCCTAAGTCAAACTTATACTTTTCTGAATTAAAACTTTACACAATAGATCATAACTTTTATATAGTACTAAAATTACTTGAGGACAAGTAATAGTTAAGTTTGTGGGATTTTGACCCTAACTTTTATATAATATTAAAATTACTTGAGGACAAGTAATAGTTAAGTTTGGGGGATTTTGGCCAAAGGAAAATATGTTAAGGTTTTTAAACCTATTTTACATTGTTTTTTATGATATTGCACTTTAAAGAAAGGTATTTTTGATGTTTTGTTGCAAGAATGATGAATAAGGGTCATTGGAGCAAAAAGATGCAAAAAGGAGCGAATTTGGAGCGAAAAGGAACAAAATGTGAAGATTTGAACAAGGGTGCCGATGGCGAGCCCAACGACGCCGACGACGGACTTTTCTGAAGACTTCCAAATTAATTCACTTAGAAGGCCCGCCGACGGCGCCCTCGAGGCCGCCGACGGCGAGCTCGACGGTTATGTCCAACAAAGCATTGGATGAGGACGAATTTTAGAGGGGTGCTTAGGCAACTCTTGGGAAAACTCATCCACCACTTTAAAAGAAGCTTTTGGTCGAAAATTGGGTAGACCCAAGAGGTCCTGGATGTTAGAAAGGTTTTGAAGGTTGGAGAGGTTCCATTAGTGTTTGCTAGAGAGTCTAAATTGTGAGGATATTTCGAGAGATTGTAAGAGTGGAGGGAAAGTGAGAGATTTCTTCCTCCTTGCTACTTCAAAAAGGAATTGCTTCGAGAGATTGTAAGAGTGGAGGGAAAGTGAGAGATTTCTTCCTCCTTGCCGCTTTGAAGAAGAATTTTCGAGAGATTGTAAGAGTGGAGGGAAAGTGAGAGATTTCTTCCTCCTTGCCGCTTCAAAGAGAAATTATGTGGGCTGTAAAGAAAGGAAATTCAGAGGAACTTCGAGGAGTTTGCTTGTGGAGGAATTAGAGATAAGTGGTATTTACTTATTTTCAGAGGAACTTCGAGGAGTTTTCTTGGGGAGAAATTAGAGATAAGTTTATTTATCATTGTAGTTTGTATGACTTTGATTTAATATATAAATTCTGAGTTTTGTTGTGTTTTTTCCATGAGATCTGATTAGCTTTCTCTATCATTCTCTTTGTCTTGAGATTTCTGAAATGATGATTTGAATTGGTGAAGCCATGAAAATGTTAAAGAAATTTTGATGATCTTTTCACTTCGATCTTAATTTACTTTCAATCTGACCAATTGATTTGTTAAAATATGTTGAGCTTTACAATTAAAGTGAAGATTACATCCAAGATTCAGGGAGGTCAAAGCCCTTCAAAGTTGGGTGCAAATAAATAGGAAAATAAAATTATCGGACGTAGAATTGGAGATTTTAGAGTGACAGACTAAAATCCCCAATTCGGTCCTATCATTTGGGTGCTGAAGTGTAGATGTTAGCCCTCAGGCCAGGGGAACGTGGGAGCTCTGAAGTGAGAGCCGGTATCCTCCCAGCCTAACCGCAGATTCAGTAAACAAGCGTAGGATTAGTNAACATAATGAGTTTAAATGGACTCGAGGCTTTTCACTAGTTGGTGAGAGAGAGGCATGGACGTGCTTCCCCCTCTTAGNTAAAATCCCCAATTCGGTCCTATCATTTGGGTGCTGAAGTGTAGATGTTAGCCCTCAGGCCAGGGGAACGTGGGAGCTCTGAAGTGAGAGCCGGTATCCTCCCAGCCTAACCGCAGATTCAGTAAACAAGCGTAGGATTAGTCAATATTCTTTATGCATTGACTAAAGGGTAAAGATTAGGTATGCTCCTGTTTGATACAATACAAATTGAACTGATTCACCTTATCCATTCACTATAATCTCCTTGACAAGGGCACAATATAAATTGAACTAATTCATTTTATCCATTCACTATAATTTCTTGACAAGGAGCATAAATTGAACTGATTCACTTTATCAATTCACTATAATTTCTTGACAAAGAGAATGATGTTTTCAGTGTATTATTGAATATCACATTAAAAATCTCATTAGTATAATTAGTTATTTAAGAGTTATTAAAATTATATATTTATTTCAATTGCCTATTAATGACAAATAAGCAAATTGAATTCCATTGTTGTGATTGAGTATTATTTTTTTTAATATCTTAATTCGTAGTTTTAATATTACTCCATGTGAGATCGATATCTAAGACTCCATTAGAGTCTTATATTACTTGAGCGATACGTATACTTGCGTTGATAAGTGTAACTTTACAATTATTGAATATTTTATACATCCATCTTTATCGAATCCATTACTTGAGCGATACATATACTTGCGTTGATAAGTGTGACTTTACAATTATTGAATATTTAATCTACTTGAGCGATACGTATACTTGCGTTGATAAGTGTGACTTTACAATTATTGAATATTTTATCCATTCGTCTTTATCGAATCTATAACTATTATTAAGTTTTGGTGCAGTTGCTGAGGAATTAAAACTTTTAGCAGCAGTATTAATACTTATATTTTTAAGCATATATAAAGTAGTTGTCAGTCCTTAATTGGGAAAAATGTCAATTTATGGTAGCAGAATGAATAATTTTGGGTCATCAAATTTTAGAATATGATTTGGAAGTAGACCCTGCAAAAATTCAAGTGATTGTTAATTTATCGCACTCAATAAGTATGAAAGAAATTATGAGTTTTTTAGAACAAGTTGGATTCTACAGACGGTAAATTAAAGACTTTTCAAAAATTACTAAGCCTCTGTGTCATTTACTTGAAAAAAATGTAATTCTTAATTTTGATAAAGAGTGCCTAAAAGTATTTGAATTATTAAAAGAAACATTAGTCATTGCACCAATTCTTGTTTCACTAGATTGGGGAAAACCTTTTGAATTGATGTTCGATGCTAGTGATTATGCTATTGGAGCTGTTTTAGGACAAAAGCATGTAAGATTTTTAAGGTTATCTACTATGCTAGTAGAACTCTTAATGAAGCTCAAATTAATTATACAACAACTGAGAAAGAGTCATTAACAGTAGTGTATGCTTTTGATAAGTTTAGATCATACTTAATTGGAACAAAATGTATTGTGCATATGATTAATATAATTTTTTAAATACCTATTTTATGATTATTCTTTGTGATATTGCACTTTAAAGAAGGGTATTTTTGTGTTTTTGTTGCAGGTATATCATTTTTAGGCATTTGGAGCAAAGATGGCAAAAAGGATGAAATTTGGAGCAAAAAGAGCCAATTTTTTATCTAGCACATCATGCACCAGATTGTCGCGTGATGTAACAGGGACGACTTTTTCAAATTAAGGCAGTTTGAGAAGAATTTTTACATGAATTCCAAAAGGAAACTTGCTCTACACACCTCTGGAGTAATTCAATGCATCTATACACTTTGGAAGGTTCTTTTATGAAAGTATATGGCTCTTGGATCAAATGACACAACTTTTGAATTCAAAAGTGTTAACTTTTGTAGGTAATCTTGGAGGAAATTTTGAATTCAATTCCATAGTTTTCTTTATCCTTCTCCCTACTTTGAAGATATGATTTTGTGAAGAATTGATTTTATTTTCCACAGTTTTAAATAATAATAATTTGTGATGATTTGAACTCTGATCTTCATTTACTTTTCGATCTAGCCAATTAAAATGTTAAAACTTGTTGAGAGACATATGTTATTAAATGAGATATGATTTCTGTAACATTAGGAGAATCACATTTGATTTCATGGTGCAGTATGTCATCCATGAGATTGGGTGCAAATAAATAAGGAAATAAACTTTGTTGGATGCAGAATTGGAGATTTTAAGGTGACAGATTAAAACCACCAATTTGGTTCAGTTGATTGGAAACTAATGTGAGATTATTAGCCCTGAGGGGAGGGAATAGTGGGAGATCTAGAGTGGCAGCCGATATCCTCCCAGCCTAACTGCAGAATTAGGGACCAAACTTCGGATTAGTCAATGTTCTTTATAGCACTTGGAAGAGCATGAAGAATAGAATTGCTCCTATTTGGACAAAAAAGTTTATATATATATATATTTTTTAAAAGATTTCAATTTCTTCCCAAACAGTATACCAATTATAAAGAGGAAGGATGCTTTCTTAAATTTGAACTTTTCATCACAACAAAAACTTTGTTTAATTTTCATAATTTTACTTTTGAAAGTTTAGTATTTAGTTAGTTTAATTTTTGTAGTCTTACATCTACATTTTAATTAGCATTCACCTAAGTAGTCAATTTTCAAACTTTGCACTTTATTTTTTTTTTTATAAAATAATTTTCATAATTTACTTTAAGATTTTCCAACTTCCCTATGGGATCAATATCTAGGACTTCATTAGAGCCTTTTATTACTTGAACGATATATATACTTGCGTTGATATTAAAAGAGATTTGGCAGTTTAAAAAGAGTTTTAAAAGATAAATTATTTTTTAAAAAGTATTTTTGTTGCGTATAAATTGCCTACATCAAGTTTTCGGCGTCTTTGAGTGGTGTCAACTTCTTAAATATTTGCATATACAAAATCTCGTATCAAGTTTTTGGCCTCGTTGTCGGGGATAGTAATGGAAAAATATTAGTATTTTATTTTATTTTACTTTAAAAATATATAAAAAAGAGTTTTTGTAGTTTAATTTGAACATTTTCTTATTTTAGTGTGTTTGCATATTTTTAATTACTTGCTTTATTCAGTTTATGCATAGTGTAAGATCTGAAAATTTAGTACCTTACGACTCTGAGTTAGAAAGAAATGTTAGAAAATTTTAAAAGCAACAAAAAGAGAAAGACCAGTTTAGCAAAATGGCTTGCAATTTAAACGATGTGGAAATGAAAATGAGCATCATTAGAGACCTTTAAGAGATTATACAAATCCTACAGCAGATGAAATTCATTTAAGTATACAAAACCCTGCTGTTGCTGCCAATTCATTTGAACATTAACCAGTTATTATCCAAATAGTACAAAATAATTAGTTTCAAGGAACATCTACCAGAGATCTTAATTTACACCTTGCTAGTTTTTTAGAATTGTGTGCTACATTTAAATATGATAGAGTGTCAAATGATGTCGTCAACTTAGAATTTTTCCTTTTTCACTAAGGGATAAAGCTAAGATGTGGTTAAACTCATTAGCACCTGAATCTATCAGAACATGGGGAGATTTATCATAAAAATTGTTGTCTAAATATTTCCCACCTTCAAAAACTTCTAAGCTTAGAAATGATATCACATCGTTTTGTCAATTTGAAGGGGAATCAATTTATGAAGCCTGGGAAAGATTTAAAGATCTCTTTAAAAAGTGTCCACACCATGAATTACCAGATTGGTTAATAATTCAGGTTAATAATTCAAACATTTTATAATGGGTTGGTTTGATCTCTTAGAGCAATAATTGATGCTAATGTTGGTGGATCATTAATGTTAAAACCATTTGATGAAGCATATTCATTAATTGAAGAGATGACAACTAATAATTTTCAATGGCCCTCTAAAAGGGTAAATCTAAAAATAGTAGCTAGTATACATGATTCTGATGCTATGTCTATTTTAGCTACCCAAATAGTGGTTATATCAAAGAAGATAGACCAATATGGAATGAATTATTCTCAGGCAGCACCTGTGCTTGAGGAAAGCTCATTGGGACAAATGATAGAATCTCAATCTTCTTATGAGACTTTAAATGCTATAAACGATCATTTTAATAATTCTTATGCCAATTATTATAATCATGGTTGGAAGAATCATCCAAATTTTAGTTTGAGTAATGATAATTCTAATGCCACAAATTCGCAATAAGGAAACAACACTGCGAACCCATTGGGAAACTCCAATAATCAAGGGAACCAAGCTTATAAACCTTATTACCCCCCAGGTTTTAATAATTTGCAAGGCAAGGAGAAAAAAGTTATCAATGGAAGAATTGATATTGCAGATTGGTAGTCAATTACAATGTCAAGGAGCTGCTATTAGAAACATGGAAAATCAAATGGGATGTATTGCTACTGCACTAAGCAATAGACCTCTAAGAACATTGCCTACTAATATTAAAGTAAATCCTAAAGATCAAAATAAAGAGCAAAGTAAATCCATTCAATTAAAAAGTGGAAAAGAATTTGAAAACAAATTTCAACAAGAAGTTGAATTCATTTTGAGTCAGAAAATCCTATTAAGCCAATGAAAATCACTGTAGAAAGACCACCACCTCAATTTCCTCAAAGATTAAAGCAGAAACATAAAGATAATTAATTTTCAAAATTTTTGGAAATTTTGAGGAAATTAACGATAAACATTCCATTTGTTGAAGCTTTAGAAAAAATGCCAAGTTATGTGAAGTTCATGAAAGATATACTTAATAAGAAAATGAAGTTTATAGATAATGAGACTGTTGCACTCAGCGAAGAGTGTAGTGCTATATTTCAGAAAAAGCTTCCTAAAAAACTTAAAGATCCTGAAAGTTTTACAATTCCTTGTGCTATTGATGAACGATTTTATGAAAAAGCTTTATGTGATTTAGGAGCCAGTATTAATTTTTTGTCATTATCAATTTTTAGAAGGTTGGGCTAACGAGATATTTCACCTACAACTGTAACTCTATAGTTAGCTGATCATTCGATTATCTAAGTAATTCCTATAATTTTAAGAAGACCGTTCCTAGCCACTGGAAGAGCTTTGATGGATGTGCAGAAAAGGAGAATTAACTATGAGAGTTAGTGATCAAGAGGTTACAATTATTATTGCAAAATTAATGATATACCCTGCAAAAGAGAAAGAGATTTAATGCTTCAAATTGGATATTAATGAATATTTAAGCCATGTATATTTCAAGAAAACTTATGAAAGAGAATTTAAAAAGGAATATATAGAATATCAAGATGAGGATAGAATTCAAGATGAATCTATTGAAGTGAGTAAAGAGGATATGGATTATGTTCAGGAAAGATTTGAAATGTTAGATCCTACAGAAAGTAACAAGAATTTGATTTCATCTATTGAGAAACCCCCTGAACTAGAACTGAAAACACTTCCTACACATTTGAAGTATGCATTTTTAGGAGATTTATATACATTATGTGTTTTAGTATCCTTAGAATTAATTGATATGCAAGAAAAATAATTATTAGAAATTTTGAAAAGGTATAAGAAAGCCTTTGGATGGACATTAGCTGATATTATAAGAATCAGTCCTTCAATTTGTATGCATAGAATTTTATTAGAAGATCATCATGAACCAAGAGCTGATCCTCAAAGGAGATTAAATCCTATGATGAAAGAAGTTGTAAAGAAAGAAATTTTAAAATGGTTAGATGTTGGAATGATATATCTTATTTCAGACAGTGCTTGGGTTAGTCCAATTCACTGTGTTCCGAAGAAAGGAAGTGTGACTGTAGTGACAAATAAGCATAATGAATTAATATAAACAAGACAAGTCACTGGTTGGTGAATCTGCATAGATTATAGAATATTAAATTATGTTACCAGGAAGGATCATTTTCTTTTACCCTTTTAGACCAAATGTTGGATAAATTAGCTAAGCATAAATATTTTTGTTTTCTAGATGGATATACCGGTTATCATCAAATACTTATTGCTCTAGAGGATCAAGAGAAAACACATTTACTAGTCATTATGGAACTTCTGCTTTTCGGCGAATGCCTTTTAGATTATGTAATGCACCTACAACATTTCAAAGATGTATGATGTTAATTTTTAGTGATTTGATTGAAAAAGGGATTGAAGTCTTTATGGACAATTTTTTTGAATTTGGAACTTCATTCAAAATATGTCTAAATCATTTAGAGAAAGTTTTGGAATGTTGTGAAAAGACTAATCTCATATTGAACTGGGAAAAAATGTCAATTTATAGTTACAAGAGGAATTGTAGTTGGACATAAAATTTCAGAAAATGGCATGGAAGTAAATCCTGCAAAAATACAGGTTATATCAAACCTACCTCCACCTACCACAGTAAGAAGAGTTAGGAGCTTTTTAGGACATGATGGATTTTATAGGAGATACATTAAAGATTTTTCAAAAATTACTAAACCCTTCTGTCAACTTCTGGAGAAAGATACAAAATTTGACTTTAATCAAGATTGCCTTAAAGCCTTGAAAACTTTAAAGAAAAAATTGATCACTGGTCCTAAAATTGATCACCTGATTGGGAGAAACCTTTTGAATTAATGTGTGATGCTAGTGATTATGCAATTGATGTTGTTTTAGGGCAGAAATATGATAAGATTTTTAAAATTATATAATATACTAGTAAGACTCTTAATGTTGCTCAAATTAATTTCATCACCACTGAAAAAGAGTTATTAGTTATTGTAAATGCTTTTGATAAGTTTAGATCGTATCTCATTGGAGCTAAATGTGTTGTGCATACTGACCATTTGGCTTTTAAATATTTGATACAAAAGAAGGATGTGAAACCAAGGTTAATTAGATGGGTACTTCTTATGCAAGAGTTTGATTTTATAATAGTTGATAGAAAATGGATTGATAATCAAATTGATGATCATCTATCAAGGCTGGAACAAGGAGAAATACTGGATATGGAAAAAGAGATTAATGAAACTTTTCCTAATGATAGACTTTATGCTATAAAAGGACAACAAAATACGTTGCTATGCTGATATTATAAATTATATTGTTAGTGGTATTTTACCTTATAGATTAATAAAACAGCAGGAAAAGAAAGTCATTCATCATACAAAATCTTATTTTTGGGACGACCCTTATTTATATAAGCAATGTAAATATTTAATGATGAGACGATGTGTGTCTTATAAAGAAATTCAAGAAATTATCCAAAAATGCCATGATTCTAAATTTGGAAGACATTTTAGGAATGATAGAACAATTCATAAAATTTTACAATTTGGATTTTATTGGTCTAATCTATTTAGAGATGTTAATATAAATATCAAAACATTATATCAGTGTCAGAGAGTAGGTAATATTTCAAGAAGAAATTAAGTGCCTCTAAATTTTAATTTGAAAATTAAAATTTTTGATGCGTTCAAATTAAAATTTTTGATGCGTGGGGATTCAATTTTATGGGACCATTTATACCCTCATTCAGAAATATATACATATTGATTACAGTGGATTACATTTCAAAATGGATTGTAGCAATCGCTTTAGCTCGATGTGATGCTCAAAGTGTTTCAAGATTTTTAATTAAAAATATTTTTGCAAGATATGGAATGCCGAGAGTAATCATTATCAATGGAGGATCTCATTTTACAAATGCAACAGTTGTAAGATTGGTGAAAAAATGTAGTATAATGCATAAAACTGTAACTGCTTATCATCCCCAGACTAGTGGATTAGCAGAAGTATCTAATCATGAAATTAAGAGAATTTTGTTAAAAAGTGTTAATCCTAGTAAAATGGATTTGTCTACTAGATTAGATACTACATTATGGGAATATAGGACAACCTATAAGACACATATAAGAATGTCCCTTTATAAATTAAATTTTGGGAAGACTTATCACTTGCGAGTTGAATTGGAGCATAAAGTTTATTGGGTTATAAAAGAATTCAATTTCAATTTGAAAGAAGCTGGTTAGAAAAGATTATTGCAATTGAAAGAGCTTGAGGAAATTAGGAATGAATCTTACAATAATGCTAGGATTTATAAGGAAAAGATGAAAGAATGGCATGATCAGAATATAATAAATAGAGAATTTGAACCTGAACATGAAGTTTTATTATACATTACAAGATTGAAATTATTTCCTGAAAAATTGAAGTCTAAGTGGAAAGGGTCATTCCGAGTTATAAAAGTTTATCCCTATGGGGCAGTTAATATTGAAGACCCCAAAACTGGAAGAATATTTAAAGTGAATGGGCAAAGATTAAAATTATATTTTGATGGTCAAAGACTAGCTTTTAAAGAGACAGTAATGTTGGATCACCAAGAATAACACTGAGAATGTCGGGCTGACACATTAAACCAAGTGCTTTGTGAAAGGCAACCCATTTATATTGTTATTTAGTTTGTTTTTTGTTTTGTTTTGTTTGAAATATTTCACATATATTAATGTTTATGTCTTTATATAGTCCGTGTATTTGATAAAATATTTAGAAACATCTTTATTTGCCTAATTTTATGAAAAATTTGAGAATTTATTAGATTGAAATCGAAACGGAGAAAATTTTGGAACTGATGCATGATGCACCACTTTCTAGAGAGTTGGCACATGATTCGCCAGATCAGTACATGATGCACCGCAGGTCCATAAAATGTTTAAAATGTGTCAAATGGTGGTTTTTGGCAATTTATTCTCCATATAACTCCTAAAAACTGGATCCAAACCATATTTTAGGGGAAAATGAGGGAAGAGTCACCACTTTTCAATTCCTATGGCTTACCACTCTAGAAACTCCGCTAGATTTGGAATTTTCAACCAGAGAAATTTGATCAGTTTTGATGCACATAAATTACATGATTGAGTTCTAGTGAAGAAGAGGCTTATCAAAGAAAATGGATTTGTGAGTCAACGATTCAACACGCCGAATACTTGTGTAGAAGAGACTATTGCGCAGAGGCATTGAGAAGTGCTTTGGTACACTACTGTCGCTGTTGTTGTTCCTGTAGTAAAATAATTTTATGCAAATCTTTGTAGGATCAACCAAGGAATGATTTATGTGCAAGGTAGGTTTGTGCAGTTCAATCCTTCAAGAATAAACAAGATGTTTATGATTGAAAAATGTGCCTATCTATCATTATGCAAACTTTACCCCTACAAGCGAGAATATGAATGAACTATGTCACTACCTTACGGATGAAGATATGAATTAGGAGACCAGAGATGATGGAAATGTAAGTTTTCCTTCATCATTTTTAAATCTATTTTTAAAAACTTGACATTTTTTTATTACATCAAAATTACTGCCTACCATGAAAATTAGTAAGGCCACTAAGGAGAGTGTAATTTTGAACTACTGTATTCAAACCAAAAAACTTATTGATGTTGGAGCTATTATTGTGAAATCAATTTTGGGTTTGATTGTGAATGAACTGCAGCTGGACTGGGACATCCATCCATTATTTTTCTAATTTGCAGTCAATCGCAAGTGCCTTTTGAAAGTTGGGAAAAAGTGTAACTTCCTTGGAAGCCGATGGATCCAAAAGTCTACTATATTGGAATGGGAGATGAAAATGATATAAATGTACTGATGGATCAAGGATCTCATAATTCATCACCTGTTCAGCCTTACTGCAACTTGAGTGCACTTTCAAAGAGGATCAAGAGGATAGAAAAAGATGTGCAGAACCTCATGCATGTGTTTGAGAATATTACTAAAATGTTGGATCATCTAGATTGGAGACTGAAGGAACATTTTGAACTTACATAGCATATTGAAGATGGATTGGTATGTATGTTCAAGAAACATGCTTGGATTGAGGAGCAAAATTCAACTGATGAATTTCCATTTCGACCCTTCTACAATCTGTATGTGCACTACCAATCAATGGGAGATATCCAGGAGGACGATAATGAAGATGATGTTTAATCTTAATTTATACACAAAATTTTTTGTGTAGTACTGCTTGTTTTAGTTTGTTGTGTTAGATTGCATTTCATTTCTAATGAACACTATCTATGTTTATGTTTTGAATTTTGATGTTTAGATTTCAGTGTTAGAATGTTGGTTTGTTTTAGAACATTAAATTTGATGTTTGTTGGCTTGAAAAATGTTAGTTTGTAATAGCACGGATTTTATATATAAATATGAGTTTCGTGTTGTTTGTGAAAGTAATATGTTTGTGTGATGTTTATATATGCTTAGAAAGGTTTATTTGAGTTAAATAGAGGTTGACGTAAAGTGGTACGGAGAAGATTTCCACTGAAATTGAAATCTAGAAAATTTGAGCTATGGCGCAAGATGCCAACTTACAAAGCCTTGGCGCATGATGCGCCAAAGGTCTGAACACGTTATATTACCTAGAAAACTGAAATTTTGCACAGACAAACTCCATTTTTTCTACTTGAGTCATCTTCTACCTCAAGACCTTGGTATAGGGCTTCACATTGTGGGAGAAAGAGAAGGATTCAGAGGCTAAACACTATAGATTTTATCTTCTCTTGGTAAGAACTTCACTTTAACTTAGAAATTTTTTATTTTCACCATGGATTTTGGGAGATCCAAAAATTGGGATTTTTTATGAAAATGCTTGAAGAAAACTCATGGTGAAAAGTTTTATACCAAATAAACTTGCTTGAGGAGTTAAATTTTTGATTTAGTAATTTATTTGGACTGTATTTGGATTTTCGTAGAATTTTTAAATGGCTCCCCGAGTTAAGAGAGGAAGGCCATCCGAAGACTTTGATGCACAAAGATTTTTTAGTTTCAAATCCCAAAATAGTTATAAAACTCAGATGGAGACCAATAGAATGGTCCAAGAACGGGCGTTCACAAACCCGGGTGGTGAGGTCGAGAGACTGATTCTTGCTAAAAATTGGGAAAGGTTCTGCTACTTCACTGCCATAGCAATTGTATCAATGGTTCGGAAGTTCTATGAAAACTTGAGATTCACTGCTGATGATCACATCTTGGTGAGAGGTAAGCTAATTGAGTTTCCTGCCGAAAGGATCAATGCTTTTTATGGGCTTAGAAGCATATATCATGACTAGTACGTTGCATTTGTAATAACTGATTCATCACTGGAAGAAGTGATTGCATTTTTAACTGATGGAAGAGGGGAATGGAAAATTAAGTATAACAAGACAGTTAACTTCCCTGCTTCCATGTTAACTATTCAGTCAAAAATATGGCATCACTTCATTTCTGCCAAACTATTTTCAACAAATCATTTGGCTAATGTTACTAAAGATAGAGTTGTACTCAACTATTGCATTCAGAACATGAAGGCAATAAATGTTGGTGCACTTATCATTTAGTATACTCGAAGTATTGCTGGTAGTTCAACAGCTAGAGGTTTGGGATACCCTTCCTTGATTTTTACTCTATGTGAACAATCAAGAGTAGAATCCAATAGAAATGAAGAGAGATCGCAGCCACAAAATCTGATTGGGAGACATATGATTTAGAGAGTAGAATCATTTGTTGAGTCTTGAAGTGGAAGAAGGGATCTGCTGCACGGGCATCTACTTCTTGATCTACATCGCTTGAAGGTATTATGGATCAACTCATGATTCAACAAATGGTGATAGTTAATATTCAAACTCAGTTGAGAGAAATAGGAGCAAGGAATGCATATAATGATGAATATCAATAAAGGAGAGTTCAACATGATATTGAGTATAAAAATGTCATGGTAAAACACCTTAGGGGTGAACCTAATGTGGGCTTTCCTACTTGCCCCAATTTCACTCCCTATACTCCCATTCATGATGATGATGATGATGATGATGAAGAAGAAGAAGAAGAGGAAGAATCAGATGATGAAGAGTAAGGAGATGGAAATTGATGTTTTATGAGTCTTATTTAGTTGTTTTGAAGATTGTTTGTTGTTTATGTTCGTATTGTGATGTACTTTCATTTGAAAAATTGTTGTAGTAAAAGAACTTTTATGTTGTGTTGTGAACTGAACCTGGAATAATAATTGTAGGCTTTCACTTTTTCTGCGTGTTTAGTATTTTCAGTTTAGTTTGTCAGTTTAGTTTTTTAGTTTTTGAATTTATGTTTTTAACTCTCAGTAAGTTCTCTAAAATGTATTATGTTTTATTTAATACTTTAAAGCATGTATGTAGTTTTATAGTTAGTACCTACAGTATACCAGAGCCCAGTTTTACTATAAAAAAATCCTCTACATATAAGTTTTTATTTTCATGCATTTACTGTTTTCTTTCACCTACTGAATTTTATATTAAAAACATTTTTAAAATCACTTAAAAACTTATGTTTGGAGGAAAGAAAATTAATTTTGAAAAGGAGTAAACTAAATTTTATTTGTCCTTAAGTAATTATATTTTAAAAATTAATTTAACATGGCTTGGGATATTAAGATTTAACTTTAAATGACTGTACTTCTATTTATAAATATTGTGGTAAATTTAGGTAAAGAGTTTTTAATAATGAAGATAAATTCTAAATTTAAAGATATTTGGTATTATATGATAAGACTATATTTTTCTATTTAAAGTAAGGAAAATTATATTTTTGAAGTGTTAAGAATTTTAGAGTTTTATGTAAGAAAAAAAGAATGAGACTTTATGAAAAATCATAAACTAATATGAATTTATAAAGTGAAGAAAGATATAGAGTTTTCACTTTAAGAAGAGATAGTGAAGTTAAAAATCATTAAAGGCTATCCAGATATAGTAATCCTCACTTGGAAAAAGAAAAGAAAAGAAAGGATTGAAAAGATTCTAAAAAAATAGGAGAAAAAAAAAGAAGAGAAAAAGAAAAGAAAAATAAGTGNAGTTAAGAGAGGAAGGCCATCCGAAGACTTTGATGCACAAAGATTTTTTAGTTTCAAATCCCAAAATAGTTACAAAACTCAGATGGAGACCAATAGAATGATCCAAGAACGGGCGTTTGCAAACCCGGGTGGTGAGGTTGAGAGACTGATTCTTGCCAAGAATTGGAAAAGATTCTACTACTTCACTATCATAGCAATTGTCCCGATGGTTTGGGAGTTCTGTGAAAACTTGAGATTCACTGTTGATGATCACATCTTGGTGAGAGGTAAGCTAGTTGAGTTTCCTGCCGAAAGGATCAATGCTTTTTATGGGCTTAGAAGCATATATCATGACTAGTACGGTGCATTTGTAATAACTGAGTCGTCACTAGAAGAAGTGATTTCAATTTTGACTGATCGAAGAGGGGAAAGGAAAATTAAGTATAACAAGATAGTTAACTTCCCTGCTTCCATGTTAACTATTCAGTCAAAAATATAACATCACTTCATTTCTACCAAACTGTTTTCAACAAATCATTTGGTTGTTGTTACTAAAGCTAGAGTTGTACTCAACTATTGCATTCAGACCATGAAGGCAATAAATGTTGGTGCACTTATCATTTAGCATGCTCGAAGTATTGCTGGTAATTCAACAGCTAGAGGTTTGGGATACCCTTCCTTGATTTTTACTCTATGTGAACAATCAGGAGTAGAATCCCATAGAAATGAAGAGAGATTGCAACCACAAAATCCGATTGGGAGACATGATTTAGAGAGTAGAACCATTTGTTGAGTCTTGAAGTGGAAGAAGGGATCTGCTGCAGGGGCATCTACTTCTCGATCTACATAGCTTGAAGGTATTATGGATCAACTCATGATTCAACAAATGGAGATAGTTAATATTCAAACTCAATTGAGAGAAATAGGAGCAAGGAATGCATATAATGCTGAATATCAGCAGAGGAGAGTTCAACATGATATTGAGTATAAAAATGCCATGGTAAAACACCTTAGGGGTGAACCTAATGTGGGCTTTCCTGCTTGCCCCAATTTCACTCCCTATACTCCCATTCATGATGATGATGATGATGATGATGATGATGATGATGATGATGATGAAGAAAAAGAAGAATCAGATGATGAAGAGTAAGGAGATGGAAATTGATGTTTTATGAGTCTTGTTTAGTTGTTTTGAAGATTGTTTGTTGTTTATGTTTGTATTGTGATGTACTTTCATTTGAAAAATTGTTGTAGTAAAAGAAATTTTATGTTGTGTTGTGAACTGAATCTGGAATAGTAATTGTAGACTTTCACTTTTTCTGCGTTTTTAGTATTTTCAGTTTAGTTTGTCAGTTTAGTTTTTTAGTTTTTGTATTTATGTTTTTAACTCTCAGTAAGTTCTCTAGAATGTATTATGTTTTATTTAATACTTTAAAGCATGTATGTAGTTTTACAGTTAGTACCTGCAGTATACTAGAGCCCAATTTTATAATAAAAAAATCCTCTACATATAAGTTTCTATTTTCATGCATTTACTATTTTCTTTCACCTACTAAATTTTATATTAAAAATATTTTTAAAATCACTTAAAAACTTAAGTTTGGAGGAAAGAAAATTAATTTTGAAAAGGAGTAAACTAAATTTTATTTGTCCTTAAGTAATTATATTTTTAAAAATTAATTTAACATGGCCTAGGATATTAAGATTTAACTTTAAATAATTGTACTTCTATTTATAAATATTGTGGTAAATTTAGGTAAAGAGTTTTTAATAATGAAGATAAATTCTAAATTTAAAGATATTTGGTATCATAGGATAAGACTATTTTTTTCTATTTAAAGTAAGGAAAATTGTATTTTTGAAGTGTTAAGAATTTCAGAGTTTTATGTTTATAAAAAGTATTTTTGTTGGGATTATAATGCATATTTAGTATAAATCTGCCTGCATCAAGTTTTTGGAGCCCTTGAGTGGTGTCAATTTCTTAAATATCTGCATATATAAAATCTTGTAACAGCATATAAATCATTCTGCTATTAAATATTTAATGAAAAAGAAGGATGCAAAACCAAGACTGATAAGATGGGTTCTTCTTTTGCAAGAATTTGACATTGAAATAGTAGATAGGAAGAGAGCTGAGAATCAAATTGCTGATCATTTGTCTGGACTTAAATTACATAAACCACTCATTTTTGAAAAAAAGAGATTTATAAACATTTTCCAGATGAAGAATTGTTCAATGTTAATGAGTTGTGTCTTCCGTGGTATGCCGACATTATGAATTTCATTGTTAGTGATATTATATCCAATGGAATGACATACCAACAGAAGAGGGAATTCTTATCTGAAGCTAAGACTTATTTTTTGAATGACCCATTTTTATATAAACAAGGAAATGATCTAATTATTCGATCATTTTGGGGGGCATTTTGGTGTTGATAAAATAACATACAAAATTTTACAATGTGGATTTTATTGGCCTTGTAATCTTTAGAGATGTTATCGCTTATATAAAAACTTGTGATTGATGTCAACACGAAGGAAATATTTCTAGAAAGAATAAGATGCCCCTCAATAATGTGTTAGAAGTTGAGATATTTGATGTTTGGGGATTAGATTTCATGGGACCATTTATACCATCTTTCAGAAATTTAAATATACTATTAGCAGTAGACTATGTATCCAAATAGATAGAAGCTATTGTTTTACCTCGATGTGATGCTTAAAGTGTTGCAAAGTTTTTAAAATCTAACATATTTTGTAGATTTCGGATGCCGAAAGTAATAATAACTAACGGAGGAAGTCATTTCAGGAATGCAATAATGGAGAAGTTATTAAGGAAACATAATACAAACCATAGAATTGCTACTGCTTATCATCCTCAGACAAGTGGTTTGGCTAAATTATCCAATCATGAAATTAAAATTATATTAGAAAAATTTGTAAATCTAACCAAAATGGATTGGTCAGCTAAACTTGATTATGCTTTGCGGGCTTATAGGACTGTATACAGAACTTCTATAGGAATGTTCCCATACAGGTCAATATTTGGGAAAGCATGTCACTTACCAGTTGAACTTGAGCATAAAGCATATTGGGCTATTAAAGAGTTTAATTACAAATTAAAATATGCCAATGAGAAAAGGTTATTGCAATTGAATGAGCTTGAAGAGATAAGGAATGAATCTTTTGAAAGTGTTAAGATATACAAAGAAATGATGAAGATGTGGCATGATAAAAGGATTCTTACTTAAAAAATTCATCCAAGACAATAAGTTTTACTTTACAATGCAAGGTTAAGATTATTTTCAAGGAAACTTAAGTCCAGGTGGATGGGCCAATTTATTGTGATGAAAGTTTATCCCTATGGAGTTGTGGATATTAAAGATCCTAAAACTGATAAAATATTCAAAGTGAATGGTCACAAAATAAAAACCTAATTTTTAGGTGACCAACTTAAATTAAACAGTTTTCTAATCTTAGGTTACCCAGAATAAGCATTGGTTACGTCGGGTTGAAGACGTTAAACCAAGTGCTCTGTGGGAGGCAGTCCGTAATAATCTGTGTTTTTGTTTTTATTATTATATTGTTGTGTGTGATTTAGAAAATTCAAGTAGTATTTTTTATTATATATTGAGTTAGTAATTATTCTAAGACCTTAAAAGATGACTTAGACATGTTAGAATGAATGTTCGGATGTTAAGTTGACCTGTGCTAAATTGGGCACTGACGCTTAAGCGCTTAGATCCGACGCTTAAGCACGATAGTTAAAAAACATGTGCTAAATTTGATCTCTAGAAGTTTTAACCGAGGATTGGTTAGCTTTGACATGGGATACGATTCTAAGACGTGCCTAAGAGTTATAGGAATACTTTAAAGTATATAAATAGAAGGGTTATGTGAGGATTTTTATCACAATTCCATTTTAACCCTAAATCTTAAGTAAAAAAAGAGAGTTTTGGAAAAGTGTCATCTTGAGAAAGTGATTTGAAGAAGAAGGAGGAGGCAATGCAAAAGAAGTTTATTATTCAGAGTGTGCAAGAGTTATATAAATGTTTCCTTGACGTTAGTATCAAAGGAATAGCAGAGAAAATAACTAAAATTGAGACTGACGTGGCTTCAATTAAGGCAAAAGTGATGGAAGTTAACACGCATCTGGATCACATGGAATGGCAACTTAATATACAGTTTAGTCATACCAATTTTATAGAAGAAGCATACAAGGCTATGTAACTAAAGAAAAAGTGGATTGAAGATGATTCAACTAGAGTAATTACTCATCGTCCGTTTTTTTCAGATTTACATTCCAAATGTTGAAAGAGAAACTAATGATAGGCCAGGATTTGTTCCATCATCTAGGGAATGGAATTAAGTTCATGATTTAGAGTTTATGTGTTCAGTGTTTGTTTAATGATAAGTGTGTTCAATGTGTTTTAATGTTATGATTGTCTAGTGTTTATGTTAGGAATCTTCTCATCCGAGACTATTTGGAAGGAAAATTTATATATTTGAAAAAGTTTGTAATTGTTTGTAAATTAATATAAGTGTTTTGTTTGTGTAAAATTTAGTGTTAATGTGTGTTGAATCAAATTAGTTAAGATTGGTGAATCTTGAGTAAGAGGAGAGTTAAGAGGGAAGGAAATAATATTTAAAATGTTTTGAAACCATATAGGGTTGGTTGACTTAGGTTAGATGTGAATTCCACTTAAATCAAAAAAATAAAAATTTGTGTACTGGCGCCTAAGCACCAAGACCCGCACTTAAGCACTGCCTAAACCGAGAGATAGACGCCAAGTGCCAAACCATTCACGCTTAAGTGTTGGTTCACAAAAACCGGTTCTTGAATGATTTTAAGTAAAAAATTGTTCTGAAAAACTCCAATAACGCACCTTCACTTCGACTTCTTCCTCAGGTTTTCATGATTTCTAAGCTAGGGCACACCATAATTGAAGATTTTTTTGGAGATTTAAGGAAAAAAATTGCTAGATTTGATATCCTTGAGGTAAGAGCTTCACTTCTATGCAATAAATTTTTTATTTTCACCATGTAATTTAAGCACATTCATGAGCTACCCAAAAATCATTATTCTTGGTGAAATTTTGAGAATATCTATGGAANTTGGCTCGTTAACTAAAATTGAGAAAAATAGATGTAAAGTGTGGGATTCAAACCTGGATCAACNTAACGAACGAGCCGAACACGAGCTGCTTAACGAGCTGAACACGAGCTGTTCACGAACAACGAGCCAAATTGATAGCCCTAGTGAGGAGAAGCCTGAGGAGACGTCTAATAAAAAATTGGCTTCACTTGAATCAACTTAAGTAAGAAGCTTTATTACATTTTTTGAACTTATATTGGAGTATTAATAACATTCCTAGTAAAGGTTTCATGAAGTTCTTTTTCATATGAATGTTCTAAATGTCCGTAATATGAAAAATTGCATTTTTTCTTGAAATGAATACAGATCAGAAATCTTAAATTTGATTACAAAGTATTCCTAGACTTAGAGTTTCAATGTAAGTTATTAATGGCGTTTTCTTAAATTTTATCATTTTATTTATTAAACTAAAGTATAGAAGTTATAAGTTAATCTCTATCATAAGTCGTATGCTTTTATTAATAAAGGTGTCATTTGAGGACAAGTAACATTTAAGTTTGGGGGATTTTGATACACCAAAATAATATATCGTTTTAAATATCTATTTTATGTTTATTTTGGTGATATTGCACTTTAAATAAGGGTTTTTTTGTGTTTTTGTTGTAGGTATATCATTTTTAGGCATTTTGAGCAAAAATAGTAAAAAGGACAAAATTTGGAGCAAAAACAGACAATTTTGGATTCTGGTGCATGATGTGCCGAAATCTAGAGAAATAGCGCATGATGCGCCAGGGATGATTTTTTTAAATTAAGGCAGTTCAAGACGAATTATTGCAAAAATTTCAAAAGGACACTTGTTCTACACAACTCTTAGACGAATTCAATGCATCTAGACACTTTGGAAGGTTCTTTTATGAAGGGATATGAATCTTGAATCAAGTGACAAATCTTTTGAATTCAATAGAATTGACTTTTGGAGGAATTTTGGAGGGAATTTTGAATTCTTTTCTAAAGAAGGCAACCCAAAAAATAAAAGAAGACTTCTCATTTGTGTGCGTGTGATGTGAGGGAGAGAGAGAAAGTGGCATGAGTTAGAGAGAGAGAAGAAGAGATTTTCTTCTAGGGTTGTAAGAGGAAAGGGAAGGTGAGAGACTTCTTCTTCATTACATTTCTAAGAGAGAATTAGGAGTGATTGTAAAGAGATAAAGTCTTGGAAAGAACTTCTAGGGATTTGCTTGGGAAGGATTGTGCGATAAGTTGTGTCTTTTATTTCTTTTGTTTTGTCAACTTATTTTCATTAATGAAATTCGTGTTTTATCGTATCCTTCTCATGAATTATGAGTAGTCTTCTCTATCCTTCTCCCTACTTTGAAGATATGGTTTTGTGAAGAATAGATTTGAATTTCTACGGTTTTAAATGATAATAATTTGTAATGATTTGAAATTTGATCTTCATTTACTTTTTGATTTGGCCAATTGAAATGTTAAAACTTTTTGAGAAACATATGTTCTTAAATGAGACATGATTTCTACAACATAGGGAGAATCACATTTAATTTCATTGGAGAGTATGTCATCCATGGGATTTGGTGCAAATAAATAGGAAAATACACTTTGTTGGATGTAGAATTTAAGATTTTAAGGTGACAGAATAAAACCCCCAATTTGTTTCAGTTGATTGGAAACTAATGCAAGATTGTTAGTCCTCAGGGGAGGGAGTAGTGGGAGTCGGTATCCTACCAGTCTAACTACAAAATTAAAGACCAAACTCTGGATCAGTCAATGTTCTTTATAGCACTTTGAAAAGGGTAAAGAATAGAATAGCTCCTANTATATATATATATATATTAAATGATTTCAATTTCTTCACAAACCACATACTCACTGTAAAAGGGAATGATGCTTTCTTAAATTTAAACTTTTCATCACAACAAAAACTTTATTTAATTTTCGTAATTTTACTTTTGAAAGTGTAGTATTTAGTTTAGTTTAATTCCTGTAGTCTTACATTTGCATTTTAATTAGCATTCACCTAAGTAGTCAATTTTTAAACTTTGCACTTTACTTTTATTTTTTTCGTTTTTGTTATAAAATAGTTTTCATAATTCACTTTAGGATTTTCCAACTTCCCCGTGGGATCGATATCTAGGACTCCATTAGAACCCTTTATTACTTGAATGATACATATACTTGCATTGATATTAAAAGAGATTTGGTAGTTTAAAAAGAGTTTAAAAGATAAATTATTTTTATAAAAAGTATTTTTGTTGGGAATATAATGCATATTTAGTATAAATCTGCTTGCATCAAGTTTTTGGAGCCCTTGAGTGGTGTCAATTTCTTAAATATCTGGATACATAAAATCTCGTATCAGCATACAAATCATTCTGCTATTAAGTATTTAATGAAAAAGAAGGATGCAAAACCAAGACTGATAAGATGGGTTCTCCTTTTGCAAGAATTTGACGTTGAAATAGTAGATAGGAAGAGAGCTGAGAATCAAATTGCTGATCAATTGTCCAGACTTAAATTACAGAAACCACTCATTTTTGAAAAAAAGAGAATAATAAACATCTTCCAGATGAAGAATTATTCAATGTTAATGAGTTGTGTCTTCTGTGGTATGCCGACATTGTGAATTTCATTGTTAGTGATATTATATCCTATGGAATAACATGCCAACAGAAGATCAAATTCTTATATGAAGCTAAGACTTATTTTTTGAATGACCCATTTTTATATAAACAAGGAAATGATCTAATTATTCGATCATTTTGGGGGACATTTTGGTGTTGATAAAATAACATACAAAATTTTACAATGTAGATTTTATTGGCCTACAATCTTTAGAGATGTTATCGCTTATATAAAAACTTGTGATTGATGTCAATAAGAAGGAAATATTTCAAGAAAGAATGAGATGCCCATCAATTATGTGTTAGAAGTTGAGATATTTCATGTTTGGGGATTAGATTTCATGGGATCATTTATACCATCTTTCGGAAATTTAAATATACTTTTAGCAGTAGACTATGTATCCAAATAGATAGAAGCTATTGTTTTATCTTGATGTGATTCTTAAAGTGTTGCAAAGTTCTTAAGAACTAACATATTTTGTAGATTTAGGATGCCGAGAGTAATCATAACTGACGGAGGAAGTCATTTCAGGAATGCAATAATGGAGAAGTTATTAAGGAAACATAATACAAACCATAGAATTGCTACTGCTTACATCCTTAGACAAGTGGTTTGACTAAATTATTCAATCATGAAATTAAAAGAATATTATAAAAATTTGTAAATATAACCAAAATGGATTGGTCAGTTAAACTTGATTATGCTTTGTGGGCTTATAGGACTGTATACAGAACTTCTATAGGATTGTCCCCATACAGGTTAATATTTGGGAAAGCATGTCACTCACCAGTTGAACTTGAGCATAAAGCATATTGGGCTATTAAAGAGTTTTATTACAATTTAAAATATGCTAATGAGAAAAGGTTATTGTAATTGAATGAGCTTGAAGAGATAAGGAATGAATCTTATGAAAGTGTTAAGATATACGAAGAAATGATGAAGATGTGGCTTGATCAAAGGATTCTTACTCAAAAAATTCAGCCAAGGCAATAAGTGTTGCTTTACAATGCAAGTTTAAGATTATTTTCAGGGAAACTTAAGTCCAGGTTGATGGGCCCATTTATTGTGATGAAAGTTTATCCCTATGGAGTTGTGGATATTAAAGATCCTAAAAAGAGGTAAAAAAAAGTGATTTGTTATTTCACTAAAAAGAGGTAAAAAAAATTATATAATATTTCAAGTATAAATATTGTCCATCTTTTGATTATGCTCTTTAAAAATAGTTAATGGATTAATTATTATGTTTGGCTTTAAATCATATGATTTATGGTAATGAATGTGAGCATTATTTATTTATTTTTTGAAATAATAAAGTTTTCATCCTTCAAATTATAATCAATTTTATAAAATATGGATATAGTAGTTTAAAAAATTTCTGTCAACATCATTTTGTTCTAGATAAGATCTACTCCTCATATTAATATCTATCATATTATATCTTATGTCTCTTTCTTAATACATCACAACTTTTATTTTTAATTTTGGATTTTTTTGCTTATGGCCCTACAATTTACTCCCATTCCTATTAAAATAATTAATTTAGCTCTTAAAGTTAAAAAAAATAAAAATAGATCTCCCTTGACAATTTTGTACTCTAAATGTAGCCTAGACAACTAGTATAAGAAATAAAAGGACCCATTCAAAGTGAATGGTCACAAACTAAAAACCTAATTTTTAGGTGACCAACTTAAATTAAATGGTTTTCTAATATTGTGTTAACCAGAATAAGCATTGGTTATGTCGGGCTGAAGACGTTAAACCAAGTGCTCAGTGGGAGGCAACTCGTAATAATCTGTGTGTTTGTTTTTATTCTTATATTATTGTGTGTGAATTAGAAAATTCTAGTAGTATTTTTTATTATATATTAAGTTAGTGATTATTCTATGATCTTAAAAGATGACTTAGACATGTTAAAATGAATGTTTGGATGTTAAGTGGACTTGTGCTAAATTGGGCACTGACGCTTAAGCGCCTAGATCCGACGCTTAAGCGCGATAGTTAAAAAACATGTGCTAAATTTGATTTTTAGAAGTTTTAACCGAGGATTGGTTAGCTTTGACATGGGAGACGGTTCTAAGACGTGCCTAAGAGTTATAGGAAGACTTTGGAGTCTATAAATAGAAGGGTTATGTAAGGATTTTTATCACAATTCCATTTTAACCCTAAATCTTAAGTAAAAAAGAGAGTTTTGGAAAAATGTCATCTTGGGAAAGTGATTTGAAGAAGGAGGAGGCAATGCAAAAGAAGTTTATTATTTGGAGTGTGCAAGAGTTATATAAATGTTTCCTTGCCGTTAGTATCAAAGGAGTAACAGAGAAAATAACGAAAATTGAGGTTGACATGGCTTCAATTAAGGCAAAAGTGATGGAAGTTAACACGCATCTGGATCACATGGGATGGCAACTTAAGATATAGTTTAGTCATACCAATTTTATAGAAGAAGCAGAGAAGGCTATGTATCTAAAGAAAAAGTTGATTGAAGATGATTCAACTAGAGTAATTAATCATCGTCCGTTTTTTTCAGATATACATTCCAAATGTTGAAGGAGAAACTAATGATAGGCTAGGATTTGTTCCATCATCTAGGGAATCAAATTAAGTTCATGATTTAGAGTTTATGTGTTCAGTGTTTGTTTAATGATAAGTGTGTTCAGTCTGTTTTAATGTTATGATTGTCTAGTGTTTATGTTAGGAATCTTTTCATCCGAGACTATTTGGAAGGAAAATTTATGTATTTGAAAAGGTTTGTAATTGTTTGTGAATTAATATAAGTGTTTTGTTTATGTGAAATTTATTGTTATTTTGTGTTGAATCAAATTAGTTAAGATTGGTGAATCTTGAGTAAGAGGAGAGTTAAGAGGGAAGCAAACAGTATTTAAAATGTTTTGAAACCATATAGGGTTGGTTGACTTAGGTTAGATGTGAATTCCACTTAAATCAAAAAAATAAAAATTTGTGTACTGGCGCCTAAGCACCAAGACCCGCGCTTAAGCGCTGCCTAAACCGAGAGACAGGTGCCAAGCGCCAAACCATTCACGCTTAAGCGTTGGTTCACAAAAACCGATTCTCAAACAATTTTAAGTGAAAAATTGTTCTGAAAAACTCCAATAACGCACCTTCTCTTCGACTTCTTCCACGGGTTTTCATGATTTCTAAGCTAGGGCACACCATAATTGAAGATTTTTTGGAGATTTGAGAAAAAAAATTGCTAGATTTGATATCCTTGAGGTAGGAGCTTCACTTCTATGCAAAATTTTTTTATTTTCACCATGTAATTTGAACACATTCATGAGCTACCCAAAAATCATTATTCATGGTGAAATTTTGAGAAAATCTATGGAAAAGGCATGGATTTGTTAGTTTAAGCTTTTATGAGTTTAGTTTAGTGATTTGGAGTTGAA
Source organism: Phalaenopsis hybrid cultivar (assembly GCA_002079205.1). Lineage (NCBI taxonomy): Eukaryota > Viridiplantae > Streptophyta > Magnoliopsida > Asparagales > Orchidaceae > Phalaenopsis > Phalaenopsis hybrid cultivar. The sequence goes on along the minus strand of JXCR01136428.1, from coordinate 181,354 downwards.
TGTGGAATTTATTTCGAATTTTATACATTTTTTAAAAATGGCACCAAGAATCAAGAGGAGTAAGGGGAAGACTCCATTCGATTAAAAAAACTTTGTCAGTTCGAGAGCTCAGGATCGATACAGTGATGCACTACAGTTGAGAAAGTTGATTCATGAGTGATGCTTTAAAAGTCGAGAGTAGTCATTGGAAGATTTGATTATTTAGCGCCAGTGGCAGTGGTTCTGTTGTTTTTCCACTATTGCAGTGATTTCTGTTTTGCAGGGGCTCTATGCAAATCTCTCTGAAGCTTATGAAGAAGGAGTCATAGTGAGGGGGAAGACAGTGCCTTTTTCTCCTAAGGTAATTAATCAATTTTATCATTTTCCACTGAGTACTTTGTGTTTTTATTCAAACTATAGTCCTACTGAAGAGGAGCTAGATGAGATTATTTCATCTTTGACTAATGGAAGAGAGATTTGGAAGATCACAAATGAAAGAAGAGCAAACTTTTCTGCTTCAAAGTTGGATGCCACTGCAAAGGCATGACATTATTTTATCTTTGCTTGTCTGCTACCTACAAATTATTTGAGTGAAGTGACTTGAGATCGAGCAACCTTGAACTATTGCATTCAGCAGTTCAAGCCTATTGATATTTGAGTTTTGATTCACGAAGTTATTATCAGTTATATCGTTGAACTACTACTGCAGATTTGGGATTTGCATCCTTGATTTTTTCTTTATACAAGCAGGCTGTAGTTAGATTTGACAACTAGGAGGAGATTTGACAGCCACTGAAACCCAGTACCAGTGTGAATGTGAAAACTTATTAACATCATTCTATTTTGGTTGGAGGTGTGGATTCTCTAGTAGTTTTGCTGCTTCGACGTCACGAGCTTCTACTTCACATGCTTCTACATCACGGGGTCAGACTTTTGGATCTGATTCTCAGTCACAGCTTATGGAAAGGATATTGAATAATCTTATTTATACTAATGAGAAGGTATTAAAATTAGAACATTTTGCTGAGCATATGGATGGGAATATGAAGAGACGTAGTGATTATGAGGAGGAGTACAACTTAGTTATGGAGCATCTCAGAAGAGGTAACCGGGATGTTGTATTTCCTCAGTACCCCAGATATCCACCATATGATCCTGCAGCTATTTGGCATAGTGACGATAGTTATGCAGAGGAGGATGATGATTAGTGTGGATATTTAGTTTTGTTTGATGTTTTTAGTGTATGTGTTGTTATGAACTATTGCTAGTGCAGTTGTTTTGTATCTTGTTTTGTGTTTTTCGTTGTTATTGTTGAGAATATTTTTGTTTTGTACACCTATTGTGATGTATTTGTGTTTTGTGAGTAGTTATTATGTTTGGTGGTAGTAATTGTGATAATTGTGTTGTTTAATGTACTTAGTTAGTGTGTACTGAACTTCATTTGGGGATCTTAGGAAGGTTTAGAATTTTGCTAATTTTGCTAATTTTTTACATTAAAAAGCTGCATGTTTGAAAATTTTCAATTTACTACCTGTTATTTTTCTTTATGTTGCAGTTATGTATGTTTGCTTTTAAGTCATACTCCACTGCATAGAAGTCTGATGAATCTCTATATGTTCAGAAAACTAAAATTTAATCAATTTAAATTTTTACTCCTATTTTTAATTTTTGTACTTGCATATTTAAGATATGAAAATTCCTGCAAGCATGTTATAGTTAGTTTTCATTCCTGCTTATTTTTATAAGATGCTAAAATGTTTTATTTTTATTAAAAATTTAAGTTTGGGGGAGGGATGAAAATTTTTTTTAAGGACTTTAAAAGTTTATTTGTTCCCAATTATATTTCAAATAAATTTGATTTTGATTTGAGGAAAATGATTACGTATATGAAGTTATATTAGGAAAGTAAAATTTTGAATATATAAATAAGTAAGAGAATTTAGTTAAAATTTATAATAATGAAGAAAAGCTTAAAGTTAAAATTTTTTTAGTGTGGAAAAATGCTAAATGTAGTGTAACTATCTTTAGTAGGAAAATTTGTATTTTTGAAAAATTTAGAAGATTTGGATTTTTTATTTTAAAACTTAAATTTGGATTATTGAAATTAATTTTCAAAACTATTATTATGTTTCTAAGTGAAGAAAAATATTAACTCTTTGCTTTAGNAGCTTTTATGAGTTTAGTTTAGTGATTTGGAGTTGAATGTGGAATTTATTTTGAATTTTATACATTTTTTTAAAAATGGCACCAAGAATGAAGAGGAGTAAGGGGAAGACTCCATTCAATTCAAAAAACTTTGTCAGTTCGAGAGCTCAGGATCAATACAGTGATGCACTATAGTTGAGAAAGTTGATTCACGAGCGATGCTTTAAAAGTCAAGAGTAGTCATTGGAAGATTTGATTATTTAGCGCTAGTGGGAGTGGTTCTGTTGTTTTTCCACTATTGCAGTGATTTCTGTTTTGCAGGAGCTCTATGTGAATCTCTCTGAAGCTGATGAAGAAGGAGCCATAGTGAGGGGGAAGACAGTGCCTTTTTCTCCTAAGGTAATTAATCAATTTTATCATTTTCCACTGAGTACTTTGTGTTTTTATTCAAACTATAGTCCTACTGAATGAGATTATTTCATCTTTGACTAATGGAAGAGGGATTTGAAAGATCACAAATGAAAGAAGAGTAAACTTTTCTGCTTTAAAGTTGGATGCCACTGCAAAGGCATGACATTATTTTATCTTTCCTTGCCTGCTACCTACAAATTATTTGAGTGAAGTGACTTGAGATCGAGCAACCTTAAACTATTGCATTCAGCAGTTCAAGCCTATTGATATTTGAGTTTTGATTCACGAAGTTATTATCAGTTATATTGTTGTTGCTACTACTGCAGATTTGGGATTTGCATCGTTGATCTTTTCTTTATGCGAGCAGGTTGTAGTTAGATTTGACAACTGGGAGGAGATTTGAAAACCACTAAAACCCATTACCAGTGTGAATGTGAAATCTTATTAACATCTTTCTATTTTTGGTTGGAGGGGTGGATTCTTCAGTAGTTTTGCTGCTTCGACGTCCCGAGCTTCTACTTCACATGCTTCTACATCACGGGGTCAAACTTTTAGATATGATTTCAGTCACAACTTATGGAAAGGATATTGAATAATGTTATTTATACTAATGAGAAGGTATTAAACTTATAACAATTTACTGAGCATATGGATGAGTATATGAAGAGACGTAGTTATTATGAGGAGGAGTACAACTTTGTTATGGAGCATCTCAGAAGAGGTAACCAGGATGTTGTATTTCCTCAGTACCCCAGATATCCACCATATGATCCTGTAGCTATTTAGCCAAGTGACGATAGTTATGCAAAGGAGGATGATTATTAGTGTGGATATTTAGTTTTGTTTGATGTTTTTAGTGTATGTGTTGTTATGAACTATTACTAGTGCAGTTCTTTTGTATCTTGTTTTGTGTTTTCCTTTGTTATTGTTGAGAATATTTTTGTTTTGTACACTTATTGTGATGTATTTGTGTTTTGTGAGTAGTTATTATGTTAGGTGGTAGTAATTGTGATAATTGTGTTGTTTAAGGTACTTAGTTAGTGTGTGCTCAACTTCATTCGGGGATCTTAGAAAGGTTTAGAATTTTGCTAATTTTTTACATTTAAAAGCTGCATGTTTGAAAGTTTTTAATTTACTACCTGTTATTTTTCCTTATGTTGCAGTTATGTATGTTTGCTTTTATGTCATACTGCACTACATAGAAGTCTGATGAATCTCTATATGTTAAGAAAACTACAATTTGATCAATTTAAATTTTTACTCCTACTTTTAATTTTTGTACTTGCATATTTAGGATATGAAAATTCCTGCAAACATGTTATAGTTAGTTTTCATTCCTGTTTAATTTTATAGGATGCTAAAATGTTTTATTTTTATTAAAAATTTAAGTTTGGGGGAGGGATGAAAATTTTTTTAAGGATTTTAAAAGTTTATTTGTTCCCAATTATATTTCAAATAAATTTGATTTTGATTTGAGGAAAATGATTACGTATATGAAGTTATATTAGGAAAGTAAAATTTTGAATATAGAAATAAGTAAGAGAATTTAGTTAAAATTTATAATAATGAAGAAAAACTTAAAGTTAAAATTTTTTTAGTGTGGAAGAATGCTAAATGTAGTGTAACTTTCTTTAGTAGGAAAAATTGTATTTTTGAAAAATTTAGAAGATTTGGATTTTTATTTTCAAAACTAAAATTTGGATTATTGAAATTAATTTTCAAAACTATTATTATGTTTCTAAGTGAAAGAAAAATATCAACTCTTTGCTTTAAAAAAGAAAAAGTGGAATTCAAAATCATTAAAGGTCTATCCAGATATAGTAATCCTTGCCAGAAAAAGAAAAATAAAAAGATAAAGATAGATAAAAAGAAAAGAAAATTTTGAAAAAGGGAGGAGAAGCTTGAGTATTAGTGCCTAATCAAAAATTGGTTCCGCATCCGATCTTTTTAAAATATAAGACTTGAGAAACTCTTAAGCTTAAGGTATAATATAGTGAGTAAAATTATGCTTAATAAAAATTTTTAATTGGAAATGATAAAATGCCTAAACTCTATATTTGGAAAATCCACAATATTTATGAATTTNAAGAAAAGAAAATTTTGAAAAAGGGAGGAGAAGCTTGAGTATTAGTGCCTAATCAAAAATTGGTTCCGCATCTGATCTTTTTAAAGTATAAGACTTGAAAAACTCTTAAGCTTAAGGATATAATATAGTGAGTAAAATTATGCTTAATTAAAATTTTTAATTGGAGATGATAAAATGCCTAAACTCTATATTTTGAAAATCCACAATATTTTTGAATTAGATAGAAACTCATATTTTCATATTTCTTAACATTAAAAATTTATAAACTCTAAGTTGGTCTCATTTACTAATATTTTTTCTAAATTGGACTACTATATTTCTACATCAAAATTTTGGTAACTCCTAAAGAAACTCATATACATCATCAACTTATATTGGCTTTTAAAGATTGAAGGGTCACTTGAGGACAAGTAACATCTTAAGTTTGGGAGATTTTAAACACGTAAAATATATAGTGTTTTTATACAAATTTTTATACCTATTTCTGAAATATTATGCTTTAATCAAAGATATTTGTGTGTTTTCTCTTAGGTACAATCAAATGGATGAAAAATACTAAAAGGAGTGAAGAAGGGTCAAATTTGGAGCAAAAATGAAGAAAGGTGTAAAACTGAACTAGGGCGCCTAAGAGCCCAAGATTGACGCATAAGTGACAAAGGGTCAATCCTAAGTGCCAGGTACCCCGCGCTTAAGCACCAAAAGTAGTTATTTAATGATTCATTGAATTTAGATGAATTTTTGAAGAGGTGTTTGAAGCAACCCTTGGTAAAAATGTGGGAAATATCCCATGAACACAAAAATTCATTCAATCGGCTTTTGAGGAGGCAACTTCTAGAATATTCATTGAATGGAGACACCTTTTTTAAGAGACACCAATGCACCTCTTGGATTTTTATAAGAAAAGACTTGGATCATCAAGACAAGAAGCCAGCCCTCAGCCATTACAACCATCATTCATACAAGTATGTCGCCGCCGCCACCGCTGGCCACTCTCTTTTTATCTTATTTTGAGTTTTTAGTTTGTATTGTAAGTGAAGGAAGAGAATTCAAAAGAACTTCAAGACATTTGGTGGAGAGGATTTGAGATAAGTGTTTATCTTTATGACTACACTTGGTTTTCAATTTAAATTTCCTATTTGTGTGCATGATTTTTACTTTTAAACTCGTGTGTGGTTGTGTTTTCTCCATGAAATCTGAGTAGTTTTCTTTATGTTTTTTGTTAAAATGGTAATTGATTAAGTTTTTAAAGAATGATGTGTGAAGTATTAGACTTCAATGTTGGAAGAAGTTGTGATGATTTAAAACCTTACACTTCATTTACTTCTTGATTTGGTCAATTAAAATGTTAATACCTGTTGTGAGAACATGTAAGATCGAAGATGGTATTGTCTCAGTCAACAAATTGTTAGAATCACATATTGACTTCATGAATGAGAGCGTAGTTCATGGGATTGAGTGTCAATAAATTGGGAATAAACTTTTCAAGGGTGTAGAAATAGAGGACTTTTGAGTGACAGGCTAAAGCCCCTAATTTGATTTATAGTTTTAGGTTTTGATACGAGGTGTTAGCCTTCAGGTGGAGGGAGAAGAGGGAACTCTAGAGTAAGAGCTAGTATCTTCCCTACCTAATCGTTCTTCAAAACTATTCAAACTATAAATGAACCAATATTTTTTATAGCATCTCTTGTAAGAGTAAAGAATATTATTGTTCCTATTTGACACAACACATTTAGAATACTTTCACAACAGAATTTCTCTACTTAATACTGATTCATGAAAAAGAAAAAGATATTTTACTTATACTGCCTTCATCTTGCAAATATTTAGTTAAGTTAATTAGTTGCTTACTTTATTTTCATAAACCAAAAATTACAAAAGAATCAAATTTGCATTCCTATTTTAACATCTTAAGTTTAAGAAAGAATATTTTGTTAAGTAGATTTTTGTCATCTAAAATTTCTAAACTTTCTAGTTTTATAATATGCATATTGCTAATCTCCCTATGGGTTTGATATTTAGCGCTTAATCAAAAAGTCCTATATTACTTGATAATGATATGTATACTTACGTAGTATCCCATATTTGAATATTATAATTGTATTCATATTTGTTTCATTGTGGAAAACTTACTTAGCTTTTACCTTGGTTTAAGTTTTTGAATTCGTTGCAAATTAATAATAACTATTAAAGAAATTAAACATATAATCACATACATCGCATTTTACATCTAAATAGAAAGTCAGGATCAGATATCAGCTGCCACTCTAACCCTCCCACTACACTTTCACTTTAGGACTAACAATATTGCATTAGTTTCCAATTAACTCGGCCAAACTGTAGATTTTAATCTATCACCTTAAAATATCTAATTCTACATCCAACAAATTATATTTCTATATTTATTTGCACTCAACCCCATGTATGACTCTCACAATGTTGTAGAAATCATAGCCCTTTTAAAACATATGTTTCTCAACACATTTTAACATTTCAATTGGCCATATCAAAAATTAAATGAAGATTGGAGTTTAAATCATCACAAATTATTAACATTTAAAACCGTATAAAACAAAATCAATTTTTCATAAAACCATATCTCAAAGTAGGGAGAAGGATAAAGAAGACTACTCAAAATTCATGAGAAGGATACGACAAAACACATATTTCATATATAAAAATAAGTTTACAAAATAAAGAAATAAAAGAACACAACTTATCTCACAATCCTTCCCAAGAAAATCCTTGGAAGCTCTCTCCAAGAACTTTCCCTTTTTACAAGCACTCTCAATTCTCTCTTAGAAGTGTAATGGAGAAGAAATCTCTCACCTTCCCTCTCCTCTTACAATCCTTGAAGAAAATCTCGAAGTCCTTGACTCTCTCTCTCTATCTCACGCCACTCTCTCTCTTCAAACTCTCCTTGCCTCCACCTTCTAAGACTCTCCTCAAGCCCTAGACTTTCATCTCTTTTATTAGAGGTTGTCTCCCTCTAAAAAGAATTCAAAATTCCCTCCAAAATTCTATCCAAAAGTCAACCCTTTTGAATTCAAAAGACATGTCTATTGATTCAAGAAACCCTCAAAAGTATCTAGATGGATTGACTCATGCTATGGGGTGTTTAGAACAAGTGACCCTTTTGAAATTCAGGCAAAATTTGTCCCGAACCGCCTTAATACGCAAAAAGTTGTCTTTGGCGCTTATGCGCTGGTTCTGGTGCTTTAGGCGCCAACTTGCTTAAGACCATGATTTTCTAAGTTTTAGCACTTCAGGCGCCAAATCTAGTGCTTCTGGAACTAGCTCTCTGTCAAATGGTGCTTCATGTGCCAGTTCTCTATCAAATGGTGCTTTAGGAGCCAGTTCTGGCGCCAAAATCACAAAATTTGCTACTTTTGCTCCAAATGCATAAATTGATATACCTGTAATAAGAATATGAAGTTTCCCTTCTTTAAAGTGCAATATCACTAAAATTAAGCATAAAATATATTCTTAAAATAACATATTATTTTGACGTATAAATACCAGGACGACAGAACCATGTGATCTTGACCCGTGTCGCTTAACTTAAATTAAAAATCCCACAAAATGTTTAATAAAAAAATTTATTAATGATAGAAAGGACTACAAACATTAGAACTACTACTATAGTGGGGAGCTCAAAGCAAGCTTTATGGGCAGCGTGACCTGGATGTAAGAGAAGAACATCTTTGAGAGAGCAAAAAAGATCTTCATCAGCAAAACTCACCTTAGTTTAGCAACAACAATCCATAGGACTTTGAGGTATTCCACATAGTGCAACATAAATTCTCAACTTATCTTTAGGCCTTTACACAGTCGTGCTGTGTAATCTAAGCCCTAACTCTTTTAGGACTCCGAGGTTGTCGTTCATTACGACCTAAATCCTCTTATCTTCTAGACTATTTACATGATCAGATATCCTATAAAAGTAAGCCCTAAGTAATTAAAATGATAGGATGAAATATCAAGTAATATCATCATCAAAACCAAAGCCTAAAAGTAAGATAGTCTAGGAAGTCATCGAGTTTCATCTCAAAATCTACAATTTCCCTTATCCTCTTTCATTTAAACATTAAGAATACCTGCTCCTACTTGTTCTACTCTCATTTTATTTCTTTTTGTCCAACATTGAAGACTAAACTTTGTACTCTTAAATACAAGCACCTCTGGTTATCATTGAGAGTTTTGTTTAGTGAAGTCAGTCGCTTAGGATGTAACTTACTATAGGGGTCTTCCTCTATAGGGAACTTAAGAACCCATGTAATATAAACTCTATCTAATCCTTATATTAGATAGGGAAACTTGTCGGCTAACATATAAAAAAGGTTCGCAGCAAAAATGGTTGTCATAAATTTTCATTAGTTTATGTAATTGGGGCCTGCTAACAAGAAATGTGTCTTTTCTTCATATAGGTGCATTATTTATGGTGTGGTGTTCAATTATTTAAACCATTAAATATGTGAGGTCTTTTGGTCTCATTTTCAAAATCAAAATACTACTTTTCAAAAATTAAAATTATATATATATATATAATTAAATTAATCAGCCACCCTTTTAAATGATAATAATGGTCGATAGTGCATATGGAGTTGTTCTTATGCCCTCTGAGGCTTCTACTCTGTGCCCTCTCCCTTAAAAGGAGAGTCTTACATATTGAGCTATTTCTACTATAGTTGCTCATGTTCAGGCCACCTCTTTTGTAAAAAAAAAGGTCAGCCCCTGACAGAGATGTGTCACAGCACCTGATGGTCTTTCCCAGACTTGTCCCTCCGTGTTCTCATGGATCTTTCTACTAAAGGTACATAAGTCCTTTTTTTAGTAGTGATTTTGTCACTATCATCACCATTGTGACTTATGTTCCTAGCTCNATATATATATATATATATATATATATATATATATATATATATATATATATATATATATATTAAATTAATCAGCCACCCTTTTAAATCATATTAATGGTCGACAGTGCATATGGAGTTGTTCCTATGCCCTCTGAGGCTTCTACTCTGTGCCCTCTCCCTTAAAAGGAGAGTCTTACATATTGAGCTATTGCTGCTATAGTGGCTCATGTTCAGCCCACCTATTTTGTAAAAAAAGAGGTCAGCCCCTGACAGAGATGTGTTACAGCACCTGATGGTCTTTCCCAGACTTGTCCCTCCATGTTCTCATGGATCTTTCTGCCAAAGGTAGGTAAGTCCTTTTTTTAGTAGTGGTTTTGTCACTATCATCACCATTGTGACTTATGTTCCTAGCTCTTTCTTTCCTGGTTCATTTGAGGATCTACATGTCCCCTTATTAGTCAGGAAGGTTTAAAGGAATAGGAACTAATTGTTGTGAACTCTGCTACTTGTCCCACAATAGGTTTTTATACCTATTCTCACTTCAGTTTAGGAGATGTCTTTGGCTCCTCGAATTGATTCATTTTGAGTTTCCTGGCTGTGTGGACTACATCCACGCCAGGCATTGGCTACATGCCCTCCTTTTAAAAGGAGGAGTTGTGCATGTGTCACTTCTTTAGTTGTAGTAGCTAATATCGACATCACCATTCCTTTAAGGAAAAGACCAGTACCAGATAGCGATGCCTTATAATTCTCTTTTGTGTTTTCTAGCCTCTCTTGTGGCCCTTTCATATTTTTAATGATTTTCATCTTTATGGATATTGCACTATTTAGGAGTAATACATTTATCTTTTATACTATAGTGTTTGGTAGTGCGGATCATATATCTGACAAGACTTTCTCTATCTAGTAGTGCGGATCAATTCCCCGACATGACACATTTCAATTCTAGCCCGAGATAACGCTCAAAATTTCATCGAAAAAGAGTCTCTTCTCATCTTCTGATGATGTGGACTGGGTCCCCTCCATGATTCACTTCGATTCTGGCACGGGATAATGCTCGAAATTATATCAGTAGAGAATCACCTTCTCATCCTCCGGCGGAGTAGACTATGTCCCCGCTATGACTCATTTTGGTTCTGGCTCGGGATAACACTTAGAATACCATCAACAGAGAACCTCTTCTTGTTCTTTAGCACTGTGGACTGGCTCCCCAACATGACTTGTCTCTTTTCTAGTCTAAGATGTCACTTAAATCTCATCAACTAAGAATGATTTCGCTCCTCTGTTCAGTTGAGCAGACTATGCTCCAGCCAGGATGGATGGGAAAGCTCTCCTTTTCCAAGATGCAGATGGCTCTAAATTTTCAGTTCGTATTAATGACTATACTATATAACCTCTTTCCGAGAGGATGATTAGAGTGATCTCCTTCATAAGAGGATAGGGTCTTAAAAGAAGAAGAACTTGTTGTCATCAAGCATACAATGAAGCCAATCCATGTCTCTCTCATTGTATTCTACCATGTTCTACCAAAGATGACATTGATCTTAAGTGATGTGGTCATTAAATGCAGAGGAAAGGAACAAAAAAAAAGAAATAAAACATCTGAAGAGACAAAAGTTATGGATAGTCATGTTGTAACTCAATGAGAGGAGGGAAATTCTCCAGAACTTGCATTTGAAGTTAACGCTAGGGATGAGCATGAAGGAGAGAAAATCCAAACATTAAAAAAGATAAAAAAAGTTATGGAGGCCAAAAATTTCTGAAATGAGACTGTCACTACCAAGGAAGTTAGACTTTCCAGAACCTCTTAATTATTAAGGGATGGTAGGTTTTTTCTTTTGACTTCTACCATTGGTAAAAAGTGAAATCATGCATGATCATTCTCAGCTAGTCCTAACCCTCCCACCACAACAAAAACAAAGAGAATAAATAGAACCCACTGTTGTTCAGAGTTCATTCAATGCTCAAAAATTTCACTTAAAAAGAAGAGATGTTCTGTTATCCATATTTAATAGATAAAATCACATCAAATGAAGAAGAAAATTTTGAAAAAAAAGAAGAAACTGGCTTGGATGTTCAAAACTTATCAGAAGGATAATCAAGAAAAGAATGATTTATGATGATGATTCTAGTGTTTTAATAAGACTATGATTTTAGAGGAGAAAGCAATTAATGCCTTAATAACTAAGTCATCCACTTTAAAGAAATTTGACCAGATCCTAAATAAATTTCAGAATAAAATAGTGTGATTAAAATATGAGTAATTAACTAATGATATTTCAAGCCTTTTAACTTTTTGACAAATAACTATGTCTTGTATTTGGGAAGAGTTCCAACTCAAATGTGCTGGCCACCTCAACATTCAAGGCCTGACCTCAGATGTAGTGGGCGTAACTAGAGATATACACTAATTAAACAAGATTTTTATAAAAGTTAAATCATAATCTACTTTGACCAAAAAAATTAAATTGTATAATCATCACACTAACTATTAGCAGAAAAACAAATCCTTTGATATATCCCAATGACTGATTTCATCGTAATTTATGACGACGACATTCACTTGACCAATAAGAAACTCACAAAAGGCAGCAGACCAATGAAAGGATGAAAAATAATGTACACACTCCGCAAAAGTGTAAAGCTCTTTAGGCACAATAAAGTTGCTCGAAGGAAAAAAATAAGTTTGTTAAAAAAATTTCAAAAATAGTTCATGAAAGGGCATATAATACTACCCAGATGAAACCTTAACTAGGTCTTTCTTTATTTATATTGCAAATACACCACAAGAGAGAGCTTTATTCTAGTGGACTGGCTCTCCCATGTTGGGTAAGTTAATCAGTAGGATAGCTTGGTCAGGGTCTAATCTTAATTCTTTCCAGCCCATCCTGAGTATCATCTATTCAACATACCTTTAAGTTCAAAGTCGACACCCAACACACAAACACAACAGAAGCATCAAATATCACACAATCTTCCAAGAACTAATAATTATGAATGTTATTGTCATCCGCCTTTTTACCCATCGAAATTTGACGATCGAATAAGTGGTAAAAAGAAGCATGAGAAAAATATTCTGCAACTTTTTTTCCAATTCATTGGTTATCTTGATACATCCTTAACTGAAACTCTTGGAAGCATGTCATACGATTGAACTTTTATCTGAATTACCATTCTAGATATTCATATTGGTAATACATCTCACTTAACTTGGAATGCAGATTCATCAACTCCTTCTCAATCTTCAAAAGTTTCTACATTACTCCTTCCAGGCTCAGTGCAAGGAATCTATTGATGTATGTTTGGGCTTCCTTATACATCAACTTCTTTTCATCCAACTTACCATTGATCTTACTCTCCATTGATGTTGAGGCAATGGTCTCAAGGTAGGGATGATTCTTCCACTCCTTTCGCCATCTAAAAGACTTATAGTTTTGAAGAAGATGTCCCAATTCATGTCCACATTCATTTTAATAGAGAAGGAGGTGGAAAAACTGAAAGTTGGTGGTTTTTGGAAGTTACTTGAACTGTTGTGCCTAGGAGCCAAATTGGGAGCTTAGGCGCCAAGCTTGCAGTAAAAGAGGCACTTAGGGGTCAAGTTCGGTGCCTAGGTGCCAATACCCAAAAATTTTAAAGTCCAATTTACTCATCCTAACCTCTTCTAATCATAAAATAATTGTTTTTTTTCCTTGACCACCTGGACTTAAGTTAATAAACTTAACATAATAATAATCACCAAACAAATTAATCCACTCCGATAAATATGAGTTGTCTCCGAAAAAATGTTGGTTTAACATCGTCAGCCTGACGTATCCAATGTTTTACTCTAGTTTACCCAGCATTAGGATCTCTTCATCGAAAGGTTTGTTTTCACTAATGTATGGTTTCAGTCGATGTCCGTTTACCTTAATTATTCATTTAGTTTTTGGATCTTTAATATCCACATCATCATAAGGATAGTCTTTCATTATAATAAATGGCCCTGACCACCTGGACTTAAGTTTTCTTAGAAATAACTTCAATCTTTTATTATATAGTAAAATCTCTTGTCCAAGCTCAAAATCTTTTCTCAAAATCTTATGATCATGTCAATTCTTTATTTTTTATGTATAAATCATTACATTTTCATAAGATTCATTTTTTATTTCCTCAAGCTCATTTAATTGCAATAATAATTTCTCACTTATATTTCTCAAATTATATTTAAATTTCTTAATATCTCAATAAGCTTTCTGCTCCAATTCAACCGGCAAGTGACAAGCTTTTCCATATATGAGTCTACATGGTGACATTCCTATAAGAGTCTTATAAGCAGTTCTATAAGCTCATAATTAATAATCAAGTCTAGTAGACAAAGCTTTTCTATTAGGATTTATAGTTTTTCTAATATTCTATTAATTTTACAATTCTATATGTCTGTTAAACCACTGGTCTGAGGGTGATAAGCATGATAATTTAATGTTTAATTTCATATTTTCCCGTTAATGTTTCTATACGATTATTTTTAAAATGACTTCCCCCATCAGTAATGATCTCTCTTTGTATTCCAAATATGGTAAAAATATTTCTCTTAAAAAATTTTGCAACACTCTGAGAATCACATCGGGGTAAAGCAACAATTTCAATCCATTTGGAAACATAATCTACAACTAATGAAATCAGTATTTTTTTAGAAGATGGTACAAATGGTCCTATAAAATCAAAACCCCATACATAAAAAATTTCAACTTCTAAAGTAAAACTTGGGAACATTTCATCTCTCTTAAAACTATTGCCTACTCTCGAACATCTATCACAAGTCTTCACATATATCATCCCTAAATAATGTAGGCCAATAGAATCCAAATTATAAAATTTTAAATGTAGTTTTATCCACTCCAAAATATCCCCTAAAATCAGATTTATGACATTTTTGAATAATTTCCTGTGTTTCTTTAATTGGTACACTTCTTTTGATGACTAAGTCCTTACATTCTTTATATAAATAAGGGTCATCCAAAAAGTAAAATCTTGCACCGTAAATGAACTTTTTCTTTTGGTGGCTCATTCATCTGTAGGGTAAAATATTATTAACTAAATAGTTAACTATATCAGCATACCACAGAATATGCTACTCAATAACAATATATAGTTGTTCATCTTGAATATTTTTATTTAATACATCATCAAAGTTTCTATAATTTTCTTGTTCAAGTTTCGACAAATGATCAGCAATTTGATTATCAGAACCCTTCCTATCCACTACATAAAAATCAAACTCCTACATCATAAGGACCAATCTAATTAACCTTGATTTTTCATCCTTCTTCAGCATCAAATATTTAATAGTGAAAATTATCAGTATGCACAATGCATTTATCTCCAATAAGATAAGTCTAAATTTATCAATAGCATATACTATTGCCGATAACTTTTTTCAATAGTAGTGTAATTAATTTGTGCTTCATTAAGAGTTTTAATAGCATAGTATATAACCTTAAAAATCTTATTGTACTTTTGCTCTAATACAACTCCCAATAGCATAATCACTTGCATCACATTATCTCAAATAGTTTTTCCAAGTCAGGTGAAAAAATAACAGTTTCAGTGATTAATTTTTCTCTTAATAATTCAAAGGCATTTAGACATTCCTTGTTAAAATCAAATGTCATATATTTTTCTCAAAGATGACATAAAAGCTTAGAATTTTTTGAAAAGTCTTTAACATAATGCCTGTAGAATCGAGCATGTCCTAGAAAACTTCTAACTCCTCTAATCTTAGTAGGTGGGGGGTAGTTAAGCAATAACTTAAATTTTTGTTGGATCAACTACCATGTCATTTTCAGAAATCTCGTCTCCTAATACAATTCCTCTTGCAACCATAAATTGATAGATCTCTCAGTTGAGAACTAAATTTGTTTCTTCACAGCATTTAAGAATTTTGGCTAAATGATCTAAACATGAATAAAAGAAATGTCCTAAAGATGGAGGAATCATCCATGTAAACTTCAATTCCTTTTTCAATTAAATCTTAGAAAATACATATCATGCACCTTTGAAAAGTTGCAGGTGCATTACATAAACTAATGGGAATTCTTCTAAAATAAAAAGTCCCATACGGACTTGTAAACGTAGTCTTATTCTGATCCTCAAGAGAAAATATCCATCCAAAAAGTAGAAATATCGGTGCCCAGCTAGTCTATCCAACATTTGATCTAGGAAAGGTAGAGAAAAGAGATCTTTCATAGTGGTGAGGTTTAATTTTCTATAATCAATATAAATACACAACCCAATAACTTGTCTTGTTGAAATTAATTTATTCCATTCATTAATAGGTGCTTTCACTACCCCTTTCATAGGAACACAGTGAAGATGACTAACACAAGCACTATTAGAAATTGGATAAATAATTCGAGTCTCCAACCACTTTAAAATTTCTTTCTTTACAATATCTTTCATGATATAATTCAATCTCTTCTGAGGATCTGCCCTAGGCTTATGGTCATCTTCCAATAAAATTTTATGCATAGAGATTGAAGGACTGGTTCTTTTAATATCAAGTAATGTCCATCCATAAGCTTCTTATAATTTTTAAAGTCTCCATTAATTTTTCTTTTCGAGCTTTAGTCAAATTAAAAGATATTATAACAGGTAATGTCGATGAGTTTCCTAAAAATGTGTACTTTAAATGCATTGGGAGCACCTTCATATCTAGTTCATGAGGTTTTTTCAATTAAAGGGTTCATATGCTTACTATTTTTAGTAGTTTCCAAAATCTCAAAATTTTCCTGAACATAATTTGAATCATCAGTATTTATCTTATTTGATTTATCTTGCAAATTAATTTCATTTTTATCCTTCAGTTCTTTTTCATCCTTCAATTCTTTTTCGTCGTCCAGTTCTTTTTGATTTGTTATAACTTCACGTCTTTCTTAGAAATTATTAACAATCAAATAGTCAATAATATATATTCTAGAACATTTATCATATTTTCTTTTAGCTGGAAACTTAATAGATTTAAGCACATTAAATATAACTTCTTGGTCTTTAACTCTCATGGTTAACTCTCTTTTCTGCACATTTATCATTTCTCCTCCAGTGGTAAGGAAAGGTCTCATTAGAATGATAGGAATTTCTTTATCTTCCTTTATATCTAACACAATAAAATCCACAGGAAAGATAAATTTATCTACATTCACTAAAACATCCTCTACAACATGTTTTGAATAAGTGATAGATCGATCACCAAACAGAAGGGTTACAGTAGTGAGAGAAATCTCTCCTAAACCTAACATTCTAATTATAGATAATGGCATGAGGTTAATGCTAGCTCCTAAAGCACATAAAGCTTTTCTACAAAATTTTTCTCCAATTGCACAACATATAGTGAAGCTACCTGGATTCTTGAGTTTTTTAGAAAGCTTTTTCTGAATTATTGCACTACATTCTTCTCTTAGTGTAACAATTTCATAATCTTCAAATTTCCTCTTTTTATTTAAAATCTCTTTCATAAATTTAGCATAACTTGGCATCTAGTCCAAAGCTTCTGCAAAAGCAATATTGATGGTTAATTTCTTAAATATCTCAAAAAACTTTGAAAATTGTTGATCCAATTTTTGTTGTATGAGTCTCTGAGGAAAAAGAGGTGGTGATCTTTCTAAATTACTCTTAGTTGGAGAGATTGGTTTTTTCACATCCTTAGGAACAATTTCTTTAGGTTTTTTAGGTTTCATTGTTTCTCTACCAACTTCAATCTCCTTCTGAATTCCAACACTTAGGGTCCGTTTGGGGCAGCTTGTGCGTTTCAGTNCTGATTGCTTGTTTCACGCAACTGCACCAAACAGACAGTCAGCTTTCCCACAGCAACTTGCTGGGGCAGCACAGTTGCAGCTGAAAAGCTAAGAAGCTGCAGCTGGCCCAAATAGAGATTTAATAGTTGCAACTTTATATCACTACTTATGTTAAAGTTTAGTTTAAAGACACTTTTATGAAAGGTGAAGCTTCCTTAAACGAAGCCTAAGGGTGTGTTTGGGGCAGCTTGTGCGTTTCAGTATAAGCTGCTTATCCTGAAACGCGGCCCGCGGGCCGGCCGCAGGGGTCGGCCCGCGGCCTGCGTTTAGTGTAAAAACTCAAACGCAATTTCGGATAAGCTGGCGAAAAGCGTGAACCAAACGGTATGACGGCGTTTTGAAAACGCCGCCCGCACTTATAAGCTGCCCCAAACGGACCCTTAATTCCTTCCCACTTCTAAGTTGCACAACATTAACTTGCTCGTGTTCTTTGTTTTTATCTTTCAAATTTATTTCAGTATTATTAGGAAGTGTCCCTTTGAGGCCTATTTCTAAGTGCATTAGCAATTTGTCCCAGTTGATTCTCAATATTTCTAATTGCAACACTCTGACTTTATAATTGATTACCCATTTGTAACACCACTTCTTCTATAGACAACTTCTACTCCTTAAGTTGTTGGTTATTAAAATTAGGAGGATAAAAATTTCTATATTTAGTATTTTCCTGGTTGTACCAATTTCATAATAGGTTTGCTTGATTGTTCCCCCATTGTTGATTTTCACCACCAAAATTATTATTCGAGTTAAAGTAAGGGTGGTTTTTCTAACTTGGGTTGTAATAGTTACAATATAGGTTATTAGGTATATTTTAATTGCATTTAAAGTCTCTAATGATGTTTGAGAATAAATTAATTCTCCTAAAGAATTTTCTTCAATTACATGAGGGGTTTGAGAAAAAATCTTAACAAATTGGTCTATCTTTTTGGATATCGCAGCAACTTGAGATGCCAGAATAAAAGGAGCATCTTTATCGTGAATACTGGCTATTTTCTTAGAATTTACCCTTTCAAAGGACTATTGAAAACTATTTATAGTCATCTTTTCAATTAAGTCATAAGCTTCATCAAAACGGTTTTGACATTAATAAACCTCCAGCCACAACATCTATAATAGATCTAAGGGGTCCTACTAACTAATTATAAATTTTTTGAATAATTTACCGGTCTGGTAAGGCATGATGTGGACACTTTCTGAGGAGTTCTTTAAGTTTACCCCAAAGTTCATATATTGACTCACCTTCTTACTTAGTAAATGAAGTAATGTAAAATGTAAGCTTAGTAGTTTTTAAAGGTGGAAAATACTTAGCTAAGAATTTATGTGCCAAATCCCTCGTAGTTCTAATAGATCTAGGTACTAAAGAGTTTAACTACAACCTAGCTTCATCCCTTAAGGAAAAAAAGAAAAAGTCTAATTCTAAAAGCACCATTTGATATGCCATAGTACTTAAATGTGGACCATAGTTCTAGAAAACTTATAATCTGTAAATTTGGATCCCCAGATGGTGTTGCCCTAAACTGATTATTTTATACCATTTGGATAATAGTAGGTTTAAGTTTGAATTAGTTAGTTGCTACAACAGGGATTTGTATGCTTAATTGAATTTCAACTAGTGTAGGGTTTGCATAGTCCCTTAAAGATTTTTGTACATGATGATGTTCATTTTTTAGCAGTTTAAATATCAATATTATTATGTGTTGTATTAGCCATTTCTTGCAAGCTATGTGGTTCTTTTTGTTTTTTATTTTTTACAATCATTCATTCTAAATCAGAATCCTAAGCTACTAAATCTTCAGATCCTAAAATACGCATGAAAAAAATGAAAGTTCAGAAAATGAATAAAACACTCAAAATAACAAAATATTTTATTTTCTTTTTACAAATTATTGGTTTTTCAAAAAAATTTTAGGTTTTAAAAATATTTTTTTAAATATTTTTAACAACATTACAATTTTTCTAAAATAATTCCAATGTTTAAATAAAATTTCTAACTTTAAAAAAAAGTTTGTTGCTTCCTCGGCAACGGCGCCAAAAACTTGACCCGACCCAGAATTACACAGATTTTTATTTTCCAAAAAATTACCAAAAACATGACCCAATTTACATTTAGCTGCTAGTGTGAATAAAAGAAATATTAAAAAGTATAGAATAATAGTTTTCACACTAGAGTTACCACGCATGTATATATATCATTTCAGGTAATATATAGTTTCTTATAAAAACCACGGTATCGATCTCATACGGAAGCTATAATTCTTTGAATAGTCTTTTAATGAAACTTTTACTTAAAACTATAGAAATTAATCCAGAAAATATAATAGCAAATTTAGATGTAAATTAAAGCTACTAAATTCTTATAAGTTCTGATTAAAACTATATGTAAATGCAGAAATTCTAAACTATGTTAAATGTAAAAGATAGTTTTAGTTATGAAAAAAATCTTTCCCCTTACAATGAGTTCATAATCTGTGTTGGAATCAAAATTTTTAAAAGTTTAAATAATGTATTGTGGCAAATAGGAGCATACATATTCTTTACCCTCTGTCGAGTGCATAAAGAACATTAGCTAATCTAAAGTAAGGTCTTTATTTTATAGTAGTACAGAGTACATTTTAGCCTCTCACTTCTAGATTACCCACTGTGCCCTCTCTATAGGACCTACCATGGACTTCAAATTCCAATTCTAGATCAAATTGGTAAAGGATCCAGCCTGTCACCCTAGAAACATGACTTTTATGCCCATCAAAACTTATCTCCATATCTATTTGCACTCTCCATAGATTGTGGTTGTCCTACTCATAAGGTTAGTGTGGTACTCACTAGTTGGGTGAAATCATAGCTCACCTGGGTCATTATGTTTCACAATGGATTTTAACATTACAAGTGGCCAATTTGCAAAGTAAATGAAAAATTGTTAAAAATACAATTATAATTTTGGAAATAAAAGAAGTTCTAAACAAATCAAATCCTCTAATTGATTACTTATTATTGTAAGTATAAAAAAAACCACCCAAAATTCATGGGGATAACAAAACAAAACACAATTTATATTAAAACTCAAATTCACAACATAATACTTAAACAAAAACACAAATACTTATCTCAACTTAGTCCCCAAGAAATCTTTTGAATTTATCTGAATTCCTTGACTTTGATAGACTCTTACAAGACTCACAATACTCTTGTGGTTGCCACCTACTCTAATGGGGATCTACCCAAATCACTCTTGCACACACACGCACCCTCTTAACACTCTAGCCCTCTCCAACACTTTCCTTTTTTTATTTGGACTTCATCTCTATATGTAAAGCTCTAAAAATCATCAAGGGTTGCTTCAGGAACCTCTTCAAAATTTTTTCAAATTCATTGATTAAAATGGGTAACCATTTCTAAAGCATAGGAGCCAATGATGTCTGGCCTCTAGCGCTTAGGCGCCAAAAATGGTGTTTTGGCGCCACTACTCCATAACTCCATTTTGCATCCATTTTTTACCTCTTTTCCTTAAACTCCATTTCCTGCACCTAAAACCAAAAAGATGCAAAATACCTTTCATTAAAGAACAATATCATCAAAAATAAGCATGAAATGTATTTATAAAATATGTAATTTTAAGGCATGTCATAGTACATTTGGGGGTTGGATTAAGACCACTTTGTGTATCTTACATTGATGGCAATTCCTCATTATCTTCATGAAATCTGTCATCATCTCCGACAAGTATACCCTCGTCTCTTGATCTTCGCTTTCATCTCTAGCCCGGACTGGAAAGCGCCACAAATCCCAAAATGAACCTCCTTGACTATTTCTTGGGCCTTTGCACTGTTGAGGCATCTGAGCCATATTTGGTCGAAGGACCTCCTGTACAAAACATTGTCTATCAAAGCATAGGACAATGCTCTCCTCTTTATCTGGTGAATTGTCAAATTCTCATTCGGTAGCTTTACTTTCTACAAATATTCCATAAGAGATTGGCGCTAATCTTCTTTGTCCTTTGTGACTGTTGTAATTGCCTCTTCATTTTTGAACTTGTGCATACTTTCCATGTTGATCTGTGAGAGGATATGTCGTGTCTGTACCGTTATATCGATGGAATCCTCATGTGGACAAGCAAATTCCTTATCAAGCCTTGCAAATGCATCAACAAGAGTGTTCTCTCCTCTCATAATTTCACATAATGTCACGTTAGGAACTCATTCCAACAGCTTCATCGTGTATTGCAAGTATTATTCCAACTTTAGTTTCAGAGTTTTGTACTGTCCAACTACCTATTAGGTAATCAACTGCAAATAGCCATAGATGTCAATGCCTGTTATATCCATTAATAAGGTCAATTCCAGTCCGGTTATTAAAGCTTCATATTCAGCCACATTGTTTGTACATGACTCTGTTAAGTGGTAGGAATACCGTAACATCCCTCGTTCTGGTGTGATAAAAAGTAATCTGACTCCAGCTTTGTCAAGTGATCAACCTAAAAGTAACCTATTTTGAGTGAATATTTTATAAGACTTTTATGTACATTTTTTGTGATATTACACATTAAAAGAAAGAATTTGGCTTGTTTTTGGTTTCAGGTACTTGGAATAGACATTTAGAGAAAATAAGAAAAAAATTGAGCAAAATTGAAGATTTTTGTGTAGCACTATAGCACCACCCCTTGGCGTCATAGCACCACAAAAGTGTGAGATGGGCGTTATAGCGCCCTAGATGGGAGCTATAGCACCAGTAATTACTTTTCTAGAAGATCCATTGAATTTAACCAAAGTTTGGAGGGGTGTTTGAAGCAACCTTTGGTTATTTTCTATTTTTTATTTAATGAGAAAGATCTAATCAAATTTAGAGACATTTTGGAGCCTCAAAACTTCAATTGGGTGGAAATAGTGAATTAGGTTTTTCATATTTTGTGTTCAAGTGTGAGTGTGAGTGTGTTTTAGTGTGAAGAAGTTTGGAGATTACTCAAAAGAAAATCTAAAAGTTTATTTGGGGAGAAGACATAAGGCACTTACTATTTTTGTTTAAGTTTCTATTCTAAGACTTGGATTTCAATGCAAATATTTTGTTTTTATTTAATCTCCATGAATTCTGAGTAGTTCACTTTCTTTCTCCTTACATATGGGACTTAATCTTGTGGGATGAGAATGATTTAAAGATTACTTTTTATTCTTAAAAATTATGATGGTATATTCACCGAGTCTTCATTCACTTTACAAACTGGCTACTTGTGAGATTAAAATCTGTTAAAAAATGTAATGACCTGAGAGGGCTATGATTTCACCCAACTAGTGGATACCACACTTCATCATAGGCAAAGCAATTGCGATCACCTAAGGGAGAGTGCAAAAAAATAGAGAGATAAATTTGATGGGAATGGAATTGGTTAGTTCTAGAGTGACAGGCTAGAATCTTATCAATTTGGCTTAAGTTTTTGTACCCTGACGCTGGGATTCAACCATCATGGTGACATAAGCTTAGGGGCATCTAGAGGTTAGAGGCTAGATAGTTTTAATGCATAATCGAGATGTTAAGGAATTGATATTAAGTTGGCCAATGTTCTTTGCTAGCACCTGGAGGGTTAAGGAATAAGATATGCTTACATTTGTGACAATACAACAATTTTATCTTAAATCATTTGAATCCTACATAGATTAAAATCTCTTTGCAAGAAGAAATATTTTTCATAATATCAAAACTCGTTGTTATATTTTGTTAAGCTATTAAATTTAGTTATTACTTTTGTTATTAGTAATTTTTATTAAGCATATCATTTTAGACCTTTTATTTGTATAATTTGTAATTTAAATAAAATTTTTGTGAGTTGATTTTAAGAGATACTGCATTCCTCGTGGGATCGATACTGGGTTTTTAAGAAAAATCCTATATTACTTGAAATGATACGTATACTTGCATAGTGCCCCTAGTGTAAAAATCTATTATAAATCATTACATTTGTTCACACTAGCCGCTAGATATAATTTGAGACATTATTGACCTCACTTTTGGTTGAGGTTTAGTCGTTTCTCTTTAGTAGCCTAGGGTCTAGCCATAGAACTTTCCTGTTAACTATTCCTAGAGGACTCGAAAAGGAACCCTCACCATTAGAAACACAAAACCATTCTTTTCTCAACTTAAAGTTCTACATATTGGTCCTAACATCTAGCACTTAGTAGGTGGGGTCAATATGAGGAAGCTTAAGGGGAATCCCCATAGGACTGTATGGCCTTAAGGTCGACCCTGGGTCTTGGTCTTGAGCTAGTTCACTCAGTTGCACTCACTTTCACTCACAACCCTAAACCCAAAAATTTGTTGACTTTTATCCCTTGATCTTTGGGAGACTCATGTAGATGGTCCTCTAGACCCACTAGCCCTAGGCTAGAGTTTAGTTGAGACCAGTACATAGAGGACCCAAATGAAGATTCCATTGGTCCATGACTCAAATAAGGTGGTTGGCACCCTAATTTCACCAAAATATCCAACTTAGCCTTTGACCCCCCTCCCCCCAAATCTACCCAAATTACCAAAACACCCCCAAATCCTAAATTTGGCCAAAAATTCTAATTTCACCCAAAATACCCAAATTTGTTCAGAAATCATTTCAAACCATTTCAAACTACCCAAATTGCTCAAAACTAACCAAAATTTCCAAAATTATAAAAATATCCTTGGCGGCCCAAAATTTCTTAAAACCCTCAAAATCAATTCTAATGTCTCCAAAACCAATTTGGATTCTTTAATTAAACCCAATTTGATCAATTTGACAATTTTGGCCAAAACCCCCAAATTGCCCCTAAAGGCCCAATTTCTCCAAATTCACCCCAAATGTCCCGAAATTTCATCCTAATTTTCCCAAATTTCAATTCTAAACTCAAATTCATCATGCCTATGATCATTTCAAACCAAATTTAAGATTAATTGACCCATGCTTTGAGCTCAATTTTGATATGACCCGATGTCACCCAATTGAACCCCATAGCCCACTCAATTGCCTCAATTTGGATCCCAAATTCTTTGTAACATTCCTAATAATCAAACTGAGCCCTCAATTGGAGTTTATCAAACCTTAATTCCACTCATTTTCAGTACAAATTTAAAATCCCCAGATTTGCCCCAATTTAGCCATGTGCCCAAATTCCACCAAATTGAATGCCCTAACCTCAAAATTGACACCCAATTGATGTTGAGAACTTTTCATGATATTCCCCTAGACCATTTTCAACTATCAATTTGGACTTAGCTCAACACAAACTCAAGTCTAACCTCACATACCCAAATTCATCAAATGTCCAAATTCCTTCAAATTGACTTAGCAAATCAACTCAAAATCACTCCAAATCTTTTCCAAACTCTTTATGAAAATCATCCACACCAAATTTCTTATTTAACCAAGAAGAATTTCATGGCTAGCCCAACCCAAACCCAACTTCAAGCCAATTTAACCTAAATTGAACCCATGCACTGAAATTGACTAAGCCATGCCTAAGTGACCAATTTAATGACACGTGTCGGCACTATTTTTGGTGTGGGATTTGCCCGTAAGAAGCTGTCGGTCATCGGAAGNTTAAAGTATTGCTTTTCTAAAATCTTAGTTCGCAGTTCTAAACCACTCCCCGTGGGATCGATATCTAGGACTTCATTAGAGTGCTATATTACTTAAGTGATATGTATAATTGCGTTGATAGGTGTGACTTTACAATTATTGAATATTTATTACGCCCATATTTATCTTATATTATTAAGCATATATAAAGTCGCCGGTCAAGTTTTTGGCGCCGTTGTCGGGGAGTGAGTGAGTAAAATCACAAATTAGAGTAACAGACAAATTAGGATTATTAGAAACTTTTTACTTGAATTACAACTTATTTTTATATTTAGTTAATTATTTTACTGTGTATTGATTTCAAGTTGTATGCGTAAATTTTGACCTAAAAATCTTATACCCTACGATTCAGAATTAGAACACACTGTTAGAAGGATTAGAAGATTAAGAAGAGAACCTAGAAATTCTGATACAATGGAAAACAACATGAACAATCAAGGAATAGACAATGAACACCAACGTAGACCCCTACGAGATTATGTAAATCCTACGGCAGATGAAAATCACTTATCTATCCAAAATCCTGATGTTGCTGCTAATTCATTTGAGCTTACACCTGCTATTATCCAAATGGTACAAAACAATCAATTCGGAGGTAGCCAAATGAAGATCCTAACTTACACCTCGCTAGTTTTTTAGAACTATGTGCTACTTTTAAATAGGATAATGAAGATCCTAACTTACACCTCGCTAGTTTTTTAGAACTGTGTGCTACTTTTAAATATGACAGAGTCTCAAACGATGTTGTTAGACTTAGACTTTTTCCTTTTTCACTGAGGGATAAGGCTAAGATGTGGTTAAATTCGTTAGTACCAGGATCTATTAGAACTTGGGGAGACCTTTCACAGAAATTTCTATCCAAATATTTCCCTCCATCCAAAAATATTAGAACTTGGGGAGAACTTTCACAGAAATTTCTATCCAAATATTTCCCTCCATCCAAAGCTGTAGAAATGACATAACATCGTTCTATCAAATTGATGGAGAGTCAATATATGAAGCTTATTAGCACCAGGATCTATTAGAACTTCGGGGAGAACTGTCACAGAAATTTCTATCCAAATATTTCCCTCCATCCAAAACTGCTAAACTAAAAATGACCTTTCACAGAAATTTCTATCCAAATATTTCCCACCAGGATCTATTAGAACTTGGGGAGAACTTTCACAAAAATTTCTATCCAAATATTTCCTTGGATCTATTAGAACTTGGGGAGAACTTTCACAGAAATTTCTATCCAAATATTTCTCTCCATAAAAAACTGCTAAACTTAGAAATGACATAACATCATTCTGTCAGATTGATGGAGAGTCAATATATAACTATTAGAACTTGGAGAGAACTGTCACAAAAATTTCTATCCAAATATTTCCCTCCATCCAAGGTATTAGAACTTGGGGAGAACTTTCACAGAAATTTCTATCCAAATATTTCCCTCCATCCAAAGCTGAAATGGGAGAACTTTCACAGAAAGTTCTATCCAAATATTTCCCTCCATCCAAAACTGCTAAACTTATAAATGACATAACATCGTTCTGTCAGTCCAAATATTTCCCTCCATCCAAAACTGCTAAACTTAGAAATGACATAACATCGTTCTGCAGATTGATGGTCGTTACCAGATTGGTTGATAATTCAAACTTTTTATAATGGATTAGTGGGATCTCTTAGATCAAGAGTCAATATATGAAGCTTGGGAGAGATTTAAAGATCTTCTTAGGAAGTGCCCTCATCACTCGTTACCAGATTGGTTGATAATTCAAACTTTTTATAATGGATTAGTGGGATCTCTTAGATTGATGATAGATGCTCGTTACCAGATTGGTTGATAATTCAAACTTTTTATAATGGATTAGTGGGATCTCTTAGATCAAGAGTCAATATATGAAGCTTGGGAGAGATTTAAAGATCTTCTTAGGAAGTGCCCTCATCACTCGAGAGTCGATATATGAAGCTTGGGAAAGATTTAAAGATCTTTTTAGGAAGTGCCCTCATCATTTGTCCCAGATTGGTTGATAATTTAAACTTTTTACAATGGATTAGTGGATCTCTTAGATCGATTATAGATTGGTTGATAATTCAAACTTTTTATAATGGATTAGTGGGATCACTTAGATCGATTATAGATATGGTTAATTCAAACTTTTTATAATGGATTAGTGGGATCTCTTAGATCGATTATAGATGCTGCGAAGCTTGGGAGAGATTTAAAAATCTTCTTAGGAAATGCCCTCATCATTCGTTACCAGATTGTTTGATAATTCAAACTTTTTATAATGGATTAGTGGGATCTCTTAGATCGATTATAGATGCTGCTGCTGGTTGTTCTTTAATGTAAAAACTATTTGATGAGGCTTATTCATTAATAGAAGGGATGGCTACCAACAATTTTCAATGGCCCTCTGAACGGGTAAATCCTTAAAGAGTAGCTAGTATCCATGATTCTGAAACAATATCTATGTTAGCTTTGTAGATTGCTGCAATATCAAAGAAATTAGATCATTATGGGATGAATTATTCTCCAACACCTCCTATGATGGAAGAGAATTTGTCTAGGCAATTTGTGGATGTTCAACCTTCATATGAAACTTTAAAATTATTCTTCAACACCTCCTATGATGGAAGAAAATTCATCTGGGCAATTTGTGGATGTTCAATCTTCATATGAAACCTTAAATGCTATTAATAATAGACCCAATAACCCTTATTCAAACTATTATAACCCAGGTTGGAAGAATCATCCAAATTTTAGTTAGAATAACTATTCCTCTATAAATCAACAATGGGCAACATCTCAGAGAACCCATTAGGAAATTCATCAACACAAGGAAATGTTAACTATAGACCTCCTTATCCTCCAAGATTTTACAGTAACACTCAAATTAAGGAGAAGTTGTCTATGGAAGAGCTGATATTGAACATGGGTCAACAATTGCAGAATCAAGGAAATAAATTACAAAATCAAGGAATTGCTATTAACAATATTGAAAATCAATTGGGANTATCTGATACAAAAGAAGGATGCTAAACCAAGGTTGATTAGATGGATACTTTTGATGCAAGAATTTGATCTTCTGGTTACTGATAGAAAGGGAACTGATAATCAAATTGCTGATCATTTGTCAAGATTAGAAAATCATGAATTATCTGACACTGATAATGAAATTACAGACAGTTTCCTTGATGAACAACTTTATAATATTAATGAGTGGAAAATACCATGATATGCTGATATTGTTAACTATATTATAAGTGATATTTTGCCACCTATGCTGACATTGTAACAACAAAGGAAGTTCATTCATGATGTAAAAGTATATTTTTAGGATGAGCCTTATTTATATAAATAATGTAAGGATGTGATTATGAGAATATGTGTACCTTATGAAGAAACTGAGCTAATCATTCAGAAATATCATGATTTTGAATTTGGAGGACATTTTTGGGATAGATAAAACTGCTTATAAAATTTTACAAGCTGAATTTTATTGGCCTACTATCTTTAGAGATGTTTATAGATACATTAAAACTTGTGATCGATGTCAACGAGTAGGCAATATATCTAGAAGAAATGAAATGCCTCTAAATTTCATGTTAGCAGTTGAGATCTTTGACGTTTGGGGATTAGATTTTATGGGACCACTTATTCCTTCATTTGGAAACTTATATATATTAATTGCAGTGGACTAAATTTCTAAGTGGATTGAAGCACAAGCTTTACCTTATTGTGACGCTAAAAGTGTTTCAATATTTTTAATGAAAAATATTTTCACTAGATACAGAATGCCTAGAATGATTATCACTAACGGAGGATCCCATTTTAGAAATAAATATATTCAGAGATTGATAAAAAAATTTAATATTATTCATAGAATCTCTACTGCCTATCATCCTCAAACTAGTGGGTTAGCTAAAGTTTCTAATAGAGAGATTAAACTAATACTTGAAATGATGGTAAACCCTAGTAGAGTAGATTGGTCCACTAGACTGGATACCGCATTATGAGCTTACAGGACTGCTTATAAAACTCCTATTGGAATAACTCCTTACAGACTGATTTTTGGAAAGACTTGTCACTTACCAATAGAATTGGAGCATAAAGCATATTAGGTGATTAAAGAATTAATTATAATTTGAAAGATGTTGGTAAGAAGAGATTGTTACAATTAAATGAATTGGAAGAATTAAGAAATGAGTCTTATGATAATGATAGAATTTTTAAGGAAAAATTAAAGTTATGGCATGATCGAAAGATTAACCAGAAGAAATTTGAACCAGGATAAGAAGTTTTACTTTACAACACTATACTGAAGTTATTTCCTGGGAAGTTGAAGTCTCATTGGTGAGGACCCTTTACTGTGACTCAAGTTTATACTTACGGAGCTGTTGAAATTGAAGATCAAAAGACGAGAAATAGATTTAAAGTAAATAGACACAGGTTGAAACCATATTATGAGGGTAAAAGACCAAATTTTAAAGAGGTTTTAATGATCAGTCAACCTGAATAACACTTGAATAGGTCTGGCTGACGACGTTAAACCAAGCGCTTTATGGGAGGCAACCCATATTTATCTTTACTTTTAATGCGATTATAGTAGTTTTTATTTTAAATTATCATTAGTATGTGGTAGTATTGAGCTCTAATACTCTCATTTACCCTTGAGACATCTTAAAAATTGGATCCATAGAGAAAAATTGGAATGCATTCAGATCAGAGCGAAAATTATGAAAATTTTGCCTTGGGCGCTGACAGCTCCCTCGACGCCACTGACGGTGGGTTTTTCCTAAGAGTCCAGAAAAAATTAATACGGAGGCTTGCCGACGGTTCCCTCAACCCCGCCGACGACGAGACCGGTGAATTAGTGGTTACTTGGGTTCAAATGGCGGTTTTTGGTGGTTTTTGGGCGGGAATGATCTTTTTAAACTCAAAGATTCGATTCTTTAGTTCATATTTTCCCTCCAAAAATGAAGTGAAACTC